>JAODPA010022193.1:0-12920 GCA_025585075.1 Nepenthes mirabilis | reverse complement strand
GGTCTAATATTTATATATATTATTATAAATTGAACAAAAGATTTTTGTAATTTTTAAATTGCTTGACAAATAAAAATAATAAGCAAAAATACATATATCAAAGAGAAAGTGGAAACATAAAACACTAATAAAACAAAACTCTAAATATGATGAAGTAAAAATAGAATTTGATGCATTCTCGGATCCGGGTAATTGTATAGATTAAGGAGCCAATAATCGGGTTACTTGGTCTAGCTGATTAAGAGCATGTCCGGTCTTTGTTTGGTCCGAACCTAGATCCTGCGCAATATAACGGATAAATAAGAGATCAGAGAACTGATAGTATTCAATCTCCGGATTGTCCTCTAACATTCAAGTTAGTTATCTTTCTATGAGAAAAGAGAGATAGATGATGCAAAATGAGAGTGCTGATACTTGTGTAGAAGGACTCAGTGCGATGCACTTGATAGAAAGCGTCTTAAAGAGAGAGAAAAATGTACTCAAAGGGGAGCATCTTGGAACTGTCGCTGGCTGGATTTTGAAATTTTGCTGGAAGATTTTGTTGCAGTAGTATATTTTTATTTGGCTATATTTTTTTGTTATTCGTTCTTCCCCACTCCCGTAGGGAAGGAGGGATATATATATATAGAGTTAAAGGATAGTTTGATCTCTCCTGACAACTGCCCACGGAACCGCCCCGATGGATAAGGGATATCATTCGGCAGACGGTTTTTGACCGGTTACAATATCCATTGAACAGTCCAAATAAGAGAAAGAGGTTATTCATTTAGATCGATTATGATAGGTTTCTTCAATGTGTAGGAAGTGAGCCGTCCTGACAGAGCTGATGGACATCATCCATTTACTTTGGGTCAATTCCTTTAATTGATGAGCCCTCATCCTCGGCCGAGTTAATCATAACTCATCACTAGCCCCCCATGCTGGGAAGCTTGAAATTTAGCCTTTTGGTGTGATGATTGAGAGGTTATTGGTTGTCCAAACACGTGCTCCTAGTCCGAAGGGCTTCATTAGCTGTTCGGACTAGGGCTCTTAGTTTGACGAGCTTTAGTAGCTTTTAGGTGAGGGTTCCCAGTCTGACGGGCTTCATTTGCGCTGCCAGCAACAATATTAAATGCCAGCCACTTCGAGTCCTATGTCATCTCGGAATTATGCCAGTCATCATTATTGGTGTTGAGCGATTAATGTCCCTCATAACCTACAAGACGTCGATACATATCACAACCATAATGAGGCGTGTCCTTTGAATTTCCTTCTACGGCGTCATCTCATGCAGGATCCTTTATCATTTAAATCATTTGAATTTTTCATTTCCACATTTCTTTTGAAAGCTTGTCGCTCTTCTTTCGCTTCAAATTTTCTTCGCCTCCTTCTAACTTCAAGACTCCTTAATCTTCTTTGATCTCACTACCCATGGTATTCGGTGTTAATGACATCCAGTTGGTTCTTATTCTGACTGACGTCGAGTCCTTGTATGCTCGGTATAGGATTCTGAGTTCAATGGTGTACCTTTTGCTAGGTGTGGGTGGCAGAGCTTGTTCCCCACTAGAACAGTACATCATATTATATGAAATTCATTTGAAAGGGGGACTCTGTTACCCAATGACGTCGAAGCTGTATTAGATTATGAAGGCTTTGAATATTTCGGCTATGAGGTTGCAACCTGATGTCGTCCGCTATCTGATTTTCATGTGTGTCTTCGCACGTCACCGTGGTCTAGAATTAGATGCTGAGGTTGTGAAGGTAACTTTTCGATTTCATCATGGAGCAAATTGGATCTCGATCTCTCCTCATCCATATTTTGAATTGAGTGGGGGAAACCTTGACTCAACGAAAAGGTGAAAAGACTAATATTTTTCCTTGGCGACTCATTTTGAATGGGAGCTCTCCAATGAGTGGGGTCGAGTGAGAGCATCATTTTGCACTGAGGTGCTCGAGCACGAGAAGGAGTCTGTGAAGGTGCTAATGGAGTTCATCCAGGAAAAAGCCGGCTCCTTCAACAAAAATAAGAAAAACTAGTGGCTATCGGTCGAGGCTGTAACTCAAGCAAAATGGGAACCCTACTTGGAGGGGTTGGAAGCACGCCCTGCGCCGTCGGCCCAAATAGGAAACCAAAGAGAAAATAGAGGCCACTACACATCAATGAGCCCTCGGATAGGGCATCCAAACGTCAAGGGGCCTCGACCCGGTCCTTTTCTTTCGACGATAGTTAGGCTACCATCGATCAACTAGTGAGAGAAAAGAAGTTGTTGGAGAGGGTGGACCCAGTTCTTTCTTTTCCATTGGCCCAAGCATCTAGGGTCATCGGATCTGACATGGGTTGTGAGCCTACTACTTTGGCTACGGGCGATTCTGAGGCTGGTGCAGAGGACAAGCCTATCCTGGTGCCGACCCTTGTTTCATATAGGAAGCGAGTTGTTCCACTATCTCGACGTAAGGAGCCTCTACTTAACCTTTTTGCGAATTTTGCTGAGAGGCCTCCTGGATAACTAAGACTCAATCTGGGGAGCTTGATGAGGTATCTCATGTTGAGGTTTTGGTGACCAATGTTCAGGAGGTGGTTGTGTTGGGACCTATTGCCAAAGTTGCTGAGGGACCTTTTTTCCAGCCCCTGGAGTTCAAGACCCAAGAAGAGGACGAGACTGAGGGAGGAATCAAGGTGGTCGACGTGCCATTATCAAAGGCCCCTGTGCCCAAGGCCCGAGATGAGACCGATGTCGGGGGTGAAGTTGAGATGACTAATGCTATTGGTCTCGCCCCTTCTGTGCCCGAGGTCGAAGAGGAAGCTGAGGCCAAGGGAATAGTCGATGTGCCTAGCTTTGGGCCCCTGCATCCAAGGTCCAATAAGAGGTCTTGGCTGATGAGCTATTGAGATGGATAAGGTGGCCGGAGTAGAGCCCCCCCGAAATCGGTGGTCCAAGAGGCTTTGGAGGTCCTAATAAGTGATCATCCCATAGGGAGCTCACCTTTTCTAGAGGTATCGGCCGAGAATCTCTTGAGTTCTTTCCTTACTTTTGTTATTTCTAACTTATTTTTCTTTTGTAGCTACATGAGTTGGCCCACTGACTTGTTTCCACTACCGACCGCCTGTCTTAGAATTATGTTAAAATGGAGAAGTTTAGAGCTATGGATGAGCATGTGTGCTTTTCTTCGCGACCAGAATTTTCCACTTGAGAACAAGCTCGGGTCCTCCATCAACCCAGACGACATCAGACAAGTGATGGAGCACAAGTATTGGGCCGGTATCGACCTTTGCCAACACATAATAAAGATGGTGGTTTCAAGGATTCCAATTTCTATCTTTCATCTAAGGAACGCTAGTGCTAGGCATTGATCTGATGTGTTGTACCATCCTCGAGATGATGTGGAGTCTTGGGGGCCTTTACTGAAAACCTCGTAGCCATACAACCATCCTCATTCAGAATAAAATCTTGTATCATGTATCTTAATATTTTTTTGTAAAGGAATAAAATCAAATTGTGACAATCGTGCCGAGCTTCTTCTCTCCCTCTCTATCATTTATATATGTATTGGTTTACATGTTGGCTTGGCATTGTAGCCTCTGCTACCGGGATCTTGAGGTAACTTAAGTCATCATCTATGCGTTGCTACGGGTGCTTGGCCCTATCAGAGGGTGTCGTAGCTTTGGTGCGTATGATCCAAGTTATTGAACAATGGTTGGCTGATGATACTGTCTCATTTGGTTAGAGAGTGTGCTTGAGGAAGCCTTCTAAGTTTTTAACCTTTGACCTCTTGAGGACCGTTTGGTATCGTGACGAATTTTTAGAATCCAACCTCGTCAAGGCCACTCAATAATATAATCAAGTTTTGTTGACCACCAAATGATGGCTTAGGGGACAGGTGAAGGGACCTTACTTGATTTAGGGACAGTTTAGGTTGTGTAATTTTATGAAATGACAAGCAAGCATTCAAATGAGCAGTTAATTAAGAACAAATGAATAAGCATTTTATTAATAAAATGTAACAAATTTTACAAACAGTCCAAATGATATGTGGTAACTTTACCTGTGTCAAATGTAAGTCAATTGATAATATTTGTAGAGGTGAGAAGCGTTCCATGTCCTAGGTGCGAGTTTGCCATTCTTGGTGCGTAACTTGTATGCTTTGTTTCGGAGAATGCCTGAGACAAATAAAGGCCCCTCCCAGTTGGGTGAGAGCTTGTTCTGGTCAGCATTCTTACCGATCACCTCTATATTTTGTAAGATTAGGTTTTCCACCTCAAATTAGTGTGCTTTCATTTTCTTGTTATAGTATTGAGCAATATATTGGTAGTATACTGCCGTCCGCAAATGTGCCTTGTCTTGAACCTCTTCAAGTAGGTCAAGGTATTTCCAGAGCTTCCGAAAGTTGTTGAGTGGGTCAAAATATTTGACCCGAAGGCTAGACAGTCCGACCTCCACTGGAATGACAGCTTCGGTGCCATAGCATAGGCTGAAAGGCATCTATCATGTCAACTCCCTAGGCATTTTCCTATAGGACCATAATACGAATGGCAACTCGTCCACCCACGAGCTCCCAATGTCTTCCAGTTTTATTTTTAACCCGTGTAGTAGTGTGCGGTTGGTCACCTCTACTTGTCTGTTAACTTACGAGTAAGCAATGAAGGTGTGAACTAGTATTATCTTCAGGCTTGTGCAGTACCTGGTAAACCTCTTGCAGGTAAATTTGGTCTCATTATCGGCCATTGTGACATCTGGAACACCGAACCTACACACTATACTCTAGCAGACAAACTCTATTATATTATGCTCAATAATATATGTCAAAGGAATGGCCTCGACCCATTTCATAAAATAGTCAATCCCGACTATCATAAATTTTCTTTGTTCAGATGCAATAAGCATGGGTTCGAGAATATTAAGCCCCTATTGTGTGAATGGTCAGAGCAACTATAGGGCTTAGAGTTCTGTGTGCGGTTGATTGGTGATGTTGCCATGAATATGCAATTCTTGTATTTCTGTATGAAGTCTATGGTGTTACACTTCATGGTGAGCCAATAGTAACCACATCATATGAGCTTGAAAGTGAGATTCTTGTCCCCAATATAGGATCCGCAAATGTCGAGGTATACCTCTTCCAATGCATAGTCAACTTCTTCTGGTATGAGACACCACAAGTATAGGATGGAGTACCCACGATGCTACAACTTTTCTTCCATGATGGTGTACCAACCTGTTGTCTTTTTCATATGCTTGGCTTCATCTGGATTCTCACATAGCGTGCCATCGGATGGATATCTTCATTTAATTTTTGGGTCAGCTATCTGCATCATCTTTGACTCTGGATCTACGCTGGAAACTCCGAGGACTTCACACATTTCTCGCACGTATTGCCCAAAGTCTCTGGTCGTTGCTGCCTTTGCTAGCCGGTCTACATTTCCGTTCTCTTCCCTCGGGATATGGATCACTTCTACATTGTTGAATGTAGAAGTTATACCTCAGACTTTGGAGAGAGATATTTGGAAAGATGAGGGATGGAGGCCTCAAAATTTTCTCAAATTTTGTTGACAACCAGTTCCGAGTCACTGTAGATGATCAAACTCTTGGCTGAACATTCATTAACTAGTCGAAGCTCATCGAGTAATGCCTCGTACTCTGCGACGTTATTAGTTGCCAGGAATTCAAGGGTCATTGAGTAATTTATCTCTGACCCGTTAAAAATTCTCAGGACCATAGCGGCTCCACTTCTTACTTGTATTGAAGATCCATCCACGTCCAATGTCCACGTTGGAGCCTTTTGTTGACAGTCGTTCTCGACGATGTTAAGGGTATTTAGAGTTAGGGTTGATATTTCAACAATGAAGTCTGCCAGGGCTTATCCCCTCAGGGCCAGCTTTGGTCAGAACTCTACGTTGAATTCTTCCAACTCAATAGCTCATTTAATCAGTCGTTCAGACATGTCCAGGCTCTATAAAATTCCTTTTAATGGTTGATCTATTAGAATAATAATTTTATACGCTTAGAAGTAATGGCAGAGCTTCCCGGCAGAATAGACAAGTGCAAAAGCCATTCTTTCAGCATGAGAGTATGGGATTTTCAGGTCCGTCAACACCTTACTGATATAATATACAGGTTGTTCCCCATTGAATTGTTGTTGGACCAAGATCGAGCTCAATGCGGTGTTAGATATCGCTAGATGTAAATACAGCTATTTGCCTTCTTAGGGGGACATAAGAAAAGACAGGTTGAAGAGGTACTCCTGCAGCTCTCAGAATACAGTTTCATAGTCAATCATTCATTGAAAACCGGCGGCCTCCATCCCCTTTAAGGTTTTGAAGAAGGGTATGTACTTTCCTGGAACTTTACCAAGAAATGGGAGAGCACCGTAAGCCTCCTAATAAGCTTCTAAACTTCTTTTACGGTTTGAGGTGGGTTCATATCAAGGATAGCATTTATCTTTTTAGGGTTTGCCTTAATCTCCCATTGTGAGACGATGAAACCCAAAAACTTTTTTGATGTCACCCCGAACGCACACCTGGTGGGATTAAATTTTATTTAGTGTATCCGGAGGACATTGAATGCCTCATCTAGGTCATAAATATGGACGTCGGTCGTTCTACTTTTGACAAGCACGTCGTTCATGTATACCTCCATATTCCACATAATTTGCCTTCAAATATTTTGTTCACAAGCCGCAAGGTTACGTCAGCATTCTTTAGTTCAAAGGGTATGACTTTATAACAGTATTTCCCTTAATCAGTCATGAATGACGTATGCTCCTCGTCTGTTGGGCTCATTTGGATCTAATTGTAATACAAGTGGGCATCCATGAAACTTAATAGCTCATGACCGGATGTGGAATCCACTAGCAAGTTGATCTTCAGTAATGAGAAGCTATCCTTAGGACATGTCTTATTAATGTCGGTAAAATTGACGCATATTTTTCACTTCTCATTACTTTTCTTGTCCAAGATCACGTTGGATAGCTAATTTGGGTATTGAACTTCCCTGATGAACTCGACGTCGAGCAACATTTTCACCTCCTTGGGGATGGCGATTGGTTTTTTAATCGAATGATTTCTTTGTTTCTATTGGATAGGTTTATGATTGGGATTTAAGTCCAACTTGTGGACCATTATTCCGATCGGCATCCCTGGCATATCAGAAGGTGTCTAAGCAAAGATGTCAGAATTTTGCCAAAGGAAGCCGATTAGCTGGTTTTGGAGGGATTCCAATAAGGAACTTCCTATTTGAACACACTTATTGGGATCATCTGGATTCAAGAGGATCTGATATGTAAATTTTTCATACTGGGCTTGTAGTAAGATGGTTTCGCCATAGAATTCAATGTCTTCAACCGGTTAGCCAAGAGTCATTTGAGTGACTTGGGACAAGTAATATGTTTGCTCGGCCATGTGGTTGCCAAAAACCTCTCCTATATCATATGGAGTAGGGAATTTTATTTTTAGGTGTGGGATTGAGGTCACCACCTTAAAAGCAGTTAGGCAGGGACGTTTGAGGATGGCAATGTAGACTAACAGAAGATCTACTACCAAGAATGTAAGCATCTTGGACGTTGCCTCGGATAAGCCCCCAATGTGACTTCCAACTTGACGATCCCCTGAATAAGAATCAACTCATTGTCTAACCCGTATAGGGGTCCCTCGGTTGGTTTCATTTGATCCCTCTTTAGACTCAATTTGAAGTACACACCAAGAGAAATTAAAATTTTAGAACTTTTAATGTCGACAAATACTCGTTTTAGCTAATAGCCCACCACACCATTAGAAACGAGGGTAGATACAACTAAGTATTCAAAATCTGAGCGCTCTTTATTACTAAAACTAATGACATCATCCCTAACTTCTACCTTCGACTTCTTGCAGCCGGTGGTCATATTTGGGTGATCCAGGATGTTATTTTGTATTGGTCGTGGCATCACCATGTTAACAACTCTGATTGTCACTCGGTTCCTCAGCTGCTCGGCATCATCCCCATCTGCTTGTTCGAAAGTCTATCCAAATTTTTATAGAAATCGGGTGAGGTGGCCTTTTTGGATCAAGTCTTCAGTCTCTTTCTGCAACATTCAGCAATCCTAAATATTGTGGCCCCCCCATCGATGATAATGATAATACTTCGATTGGTCCCTTCCGTTTGGGTCCTTCAACACCTTCGGCCACTTTAAAATTTTTTTATCTCAAATCTGTATCAAAATATTGGTATGATAATCATTTAGGAGAGTCAGGTTCAAAGGCTTGAACTCCCTTCTTGCTGTCAGTTTCACCTTGGGCTGCTGTGACGGATCGAGTTATTTTTCTTAAATAACCTCCGTCAAATATAAAATAAACTAGAATTCTTAATTAACAATTTATTTATTTCTGTAGAAAATTGGATAGAGTTCCATTTGTAAATCGAGTAATTGTCAAAATACAAACACCTGCGAAATAATCCTGCCCAACAATCTACAACCATTCACAATACTACAAATCTTATTGTTCAACACACTACACAGGATCTAATCACCGCATCAACCAAGACGACGCCGACATCATAACTCCAGTATAATGCCGGTAGAGAAGGATGCCAATTAAGAACTTCGATCATAACCACAATGGGAAGGACCTGTGGAAGCATAAAAGAAACCACAATACACAGTGGAACTAATTAATCATTCATCCATGCTAAATATCATTTATCATCACCATACATGTTTTACACAGTTTACAAAACATGGCCAAAATTCTTGTTTAATTCACAAAAATCAGCTAAGTCCTAACCCCGAGTCCTGCATGCAATATCAATTGTCAATTGCATTTCTATGATCTAATCTGTCTCGTCGGGTATCAGTGTGTTCTCATCTGAAATATATATATAATAAGGGTGAGCATACAGCCCAGCAAATAAAATCATTTACCACTAACTACAGTAATATACAGGAAAGACAGTAACTGAGTCAAAAAAATCATATAACTTGGACAAAGAAAGCATTTGAGGAGAGAGAGTATCGGGAATCATTTAGTTCACACATTTCTTCTGGTTACGTTCATTCACTTTCATTACTTTCATCAATCTTTGCGGACCCAAACTAGTAGGTCGTACTAACTAACGATGTGAGAAGATGAGGAAAGGAATGTGTCTGCCACACATTTTAAGGCCAGCTACATTTTAGGTTTGCAACACTCGACCATCGACTACATTTTAGACCTGCAGCACTCGACCATCGGCTACATTTTAGGCATGTAGTACTTGGCCATCTCAATCGCCCCCATATCCCCTAGGGACCAAGGCAATCCTCGTTCTTTCACAGCAGTATCCTAAAGCGTACCCTGTATACCATCCATCCCTAGGAGTAGTCGGAGTATTCCTTGGGTTCTCACCGTGATGTTCATGGTAAGCTAAAGGATACTACCCCTATATTCTGTGGTCCTAGTTTCAAGATTAGTTTAATCCTTGAAGGGGAATCTACCATTTCCATACATATTCTCAAACCGGAAAAATCACGTTCCCATCTCTTATCTCCAATCGGGAGACCAAATCCATCACTTCACATTTTGTGGATTCCCTTCCATTTACTTGTTCGGTTTCTTTCATTCATTTGGAGCTTAGATCTTTCAACTCGTAAGAGAGCTTGATTATACTTACTTCCGTGGGTCAAACACCACCTTAGAAGCCCCCGGGACGCATTCCCCTTACTCCCGGTGCACAATTACACATTTTAGAGCTTACAATTTAACATAACTTTCAGTCATAAGTTTCATCACAATTGGAGAGAACTAAAGCATGTATACTTTTCAATTTCGGATAAACCTTGTTAGGCCACTTTTAGAGAGCTTGGACGCCGCGAACGGGTAAAATTTTGCAGAATCGGTCGTCCGGTCAACACATACTTACTTTAGGGATGCGGAGATTCATATTCTAGAGTCAATTCAACATTTTATGAAGATAAAAACATACAATTTTTACCTTATGTCTCGGGTGAACAGTGTCGGCGCCCATTTAGAGGGTCCAGACGCCGCGAATGGGTCAAGACGTGCGAAATCGATCGCGTGGCCGACAATATACACATTTGGAACGTGGGGATTCACATTTTGGGGTCAATTTAACGAAACGAGGTACGAAAATGGAAAACCCCCAATTTCCCGTAGGTTAGAGTTTGATGATACTCTACCGGTCGGATCGGTGAGTAAATCGGACAATAAATTACATAATTCTTGGTCTCAAGTTACGGGTATCACATTTTCCATGGTTCGGGTGTGTATCGAGACGAAAATACCCGACATTAACCGAAAAATATCGAAAAAGAAAAATTAGTGAGTATAAAAACACTTGTCTCGACGCGTGCTCTCACTTTCATGACTGACTCTCGGACGGATTCGGACTCTACGGCTCCATCCCCTCCTTTCTCTCTCTAAAATCGGCGCTCTTCCTCTCTCCTCCGTTTCTCCAAAAACCTTCTGAAAAATGAAAAAGTGGAAGAAACACGAAGCAGGTTGCGTTTTTATACTAGTCGGGGCGCACGAGCACCAGGCGAGCGAGCGGCGAGTGCGCTCTCGCTGCCAGCCCACGCTTGAGTGTGCACAGGCATTCAGCGGGTCGGGGAGCTACTAGATTTTACCGCTCGAGCTCCGCTCAAGCGTGCAACAGGCGCGGCTTGTTGCTTGCGCAACTGCTTTTTGAGCTCGAGCCTGTGCTCAAGCGCACGGCAGGCGTGGTCTACTGGCAGCATTTCAGTAATTTACAATCCGATTTTTCTTCCGATACGCATACTTATACATTCAATGGGTCTAATATTAATTATTATCATGTTGATTTTCTCGTATTTAATATATTTTTAGACCCAAAACCTTAAAGCTGCTTCCTAGGCCCACGGGAACTTATGTGGTTTCCATTATTCCTCTTTTCATCCGTCAGTTTCTGGTGGAAACGGTCCATACATTTTGGCCACTTTGCCTCGTTGGCTTTTTCGACCACTATATAAGAACAGGCAACGATTTTGACTTTCCGGAAGGTTTGGGGGTCCTTATGGGTTAGATATTTGAAGAAGTCGCCTAACTCTAGAGTTGACATGAAGGCACTTAGCTTCACCTTATTGGTGAGATTAGGTATTTTTTGGGTCTCAGTTGTGAACTGAGACAGAAAGCTCTTTAAACTTTCATTTGATCCCTACCTAGCGTGTGCGAGGTGCCAAGGTTGATTCTCTTTCCTTCGACTTGAGGCAAATTGTGATAAGAAAATGTTGGCCAGTTCCTGGAACATCCTGATCGAGTTTGGCTGAAATCAATAGAATCAGGCTTGGGTGTCCCTTTTGAGTGTTAAGAGAAAGTATAGACATAGTGTGACCTCGTCCAAACCCTAAAAGCTCTGGAAGGTGCAAAAATTGTCAAGATGGTCCATTGGATCTGTGATCCCATCGTAAAGCTCCACAGCCGGCATCTTGAACTTATAAGGGAGTGATTGTATTCGTATCTCCATTGTGAATAGCAATCTCCGTAGGTCTGCGGATCACCCGCTGGCGTCTCCTCTGAACATATGCTGCTATATTTTTTTCACTTTCTCCTCCACCCGATGAGGGGCCGCCATTCTTTTCGTATTGAGGAAGGTCCTCAACTCCGAGGGGTTTTGAGTGGCATAAGAGGTTGAGCGGTTTACAGCACCTCGAAGGGCACACGCTCTGAGAGGCTCCTCATTGGTCTGAGGGCCTCCTATCGCCATTGGAGTAGTGGGGATTTCACCTCTCAAGACTATCCTCTCGGGTCTTATAACTTAGGCGACCTTCTAGGCGTGACGAGGCCCTATTGCTCAAGGTAACTTGGGTCCCAAAATCATCAAGCCAATGGGTCTTCTTGGCGGGGTGTTTCTTCCCCCTATTCCTTCGCTTGGATGTCTTAGTTTGGGAGGCGGAAGATGGAGCCCCTTTCATTCGCTCATCCAACCATGCGTAGATAGTCTGGACGGCCTTAGAGATGTCATCCATCCGTGTTGCGAGCGCACATATGCAGGGGTCAAGATGGTCATCCGTACGATTGTCCGTTAGGAGATAGTTGCCACATGAGGTAGTATCTTTAATTGGCACGCTGATTTGTGCCCAATGTTCACCATATTATTTCTCACTGGGATATAGTAGTCAGACTTTTTAATCGCTTTTCACAGACGGCACCAATGATACATTTTCGGATTTGGGTTACTGAATGAATTAAGGGGCCGAGAATCGGGTCACCTGGTTTGGCTGATTTGGAACCAGTTCGGTCTCCATTTGATCTGAACCTGAATCCTATACAATATAATGGATAAATAAGATGTCAGAAGACTGACGGAACTTAATTTTTTGTTTATCCTCTAAACCTCAAGTTAATTATCTTTTTATAAGAAAAGAGAGATAGAGAATACAAGATGAAAGTGCGGATGCTTGTGTAGAGGGACTTGTTGTGGTGCGCTTGATGGAAATCGTTTTAAAGAGATAAAAATATGATCGAAGGGGTGTGTCTTGGAATTGTCACCAATTGGATGTTGGAATTCTGTCGGAAGATTTTGTCATAGTGACGGTAGCATATTTTTATTTGTCTATATTTTTTATTGTTCGTTCTCCTCCTCTCCTATTGGAAATGAGGGATATATTGAGAGAGAGAGTTAAAGGACAGTTTGATCTCTTCTAACAACCGCCGATGAAACTGCTCGGATAAATAAGGGGATATCATTTGGGTGACGGTTTCCAATCGATTACAATGTCCATTGAGCAATCTGTATAAGAAAAAGAGGTTGCTTATTTCGATTGATTATGATAGGTTCCTTCAATGCGCGAAAAGTGGATCGTCCTAATAGAACCGATGGGTTTCATCCATTCACTTTGGGCCAATTTTTTTAGCTGATGGGCTCTCTTTCTGGGCTAGGTTAATCGTATCCATCAGTGTTAAAACTATTATTTTTTATATGACTAGTTATTTAAAATAGTTAAAATTAAATTAA
>JAODPA010022182.1:0-12920 GCA_025585075.1 Nepenthes mirabilis | reverse complement strand
GGTCCCGGATGGCGCGTGCGCAAAGTTAACTTGTTACAGGCCTGCCCCAACCCTGACTTGCGCCCGATGTGCACTCGAGCCCCCCCATCTCGAGTGCCAGATCCAAGGGAGGGGTCCCCAAAGCATGCGCGGGTTCTGTCTTCTTCATTTTTTTGGCAGATCTATGAGAGAGGAGAGAGAGAGCGTGGAAAAGAGAGAGAGAGATAGAGGAGATCGAGGCTCTTGGGTTCGTTTTTGGCTTAGAGGTAGTTGAAGAAATTGTAAATCGGGCCGAGGAAAGTGCATCCACATACTTTTCTTTCTCTCATTGCACTTTTTGTTCCGCTCTCTTTGAGTATTTTTATTCTGATACCTGTCTAAATTTATATTTTGTAAAGCCTATGTATTTAGCATGTATGTATGTTGATTTCATGTCCGATTTCTAAGTTTTTTATAGTATTTCACATGTGGAAACCCTAACACCATGCCCGGATGCTTTTACAAGTTTATTTTGAGATTTTTACATGATTTAGCTTTAGAAAATTAGAACCCTAACTTATGGACGTGAATATTGGTATTTATTCACATGTATTTTATATATGTTATTTTGTATGTGTTTCAAAAATTATGTTGGATATTTTTGTGAAGGATTTGTTGTCCGAAAGTTATAAAATTATATTTGGCTCATTGTAGTAAGAATTTTCTAAGTTCTCAAAGCTTTATGTTGATTTGTGTATGTATTTAAGTCATATGAAGACTTATGCTCACAAGAATATAAAAATATGTATCATTATGCTCAAGAATATGATTACAAGTATCTGTATCCGAGAATTATACAAGTTATAAAAACTATAAGAAGAAACTTCCATCATATGCTAAGTTGTGATGAACCGTTCTCTAGGGAGTGAGAACGTGTTCAAAGTGTAGTATGAAATTTCTTTTAAGAATAAGTAATCATGAAACTAAACCAAGGATTTATATTTTAGATGGTAGTATTCCCTAATATACCTTAGGATATTACTATAGTAGCACGAAGACTGCCTTTGGGCCATAGGGGATATGGTAGCATAAGCTTTATGGCCCCGTATACCAGGTAAAATGTATACCGCTCACCATGGGGTATTTAAATTGCATGGGTAGTACCTTAAAATGTGTGAAAGTATGCACATTTCTTTTCTCGTTCGGCCACACCATTGCTAGTAAGGCCTACTAGTCCTAATCTGCAAAGATAAAGAAATTTCTACATGTTTTAGAATTTAAAGGAATCAGAAATAAAATGTGGAAGAAAAGTGAGTTCTGGAATTGTATTTGATAGTGCTTCATATTTATGCATCTATATTATGCTCCTATTTCCCTTCCTTGATTTATTTTGAGTATATTGCTTATTGTCCTTGATTATATTGTGCCTTATTGAGTATCTTGCTCACTCCCTACTATTTTCTTACCGTCAAATTTGTATGAATTTATGCCTGATGAGACGGAGTAAGGATTAGAAGTTGGCTAGACTACAGACATTGGAGGATCATTTTGTAGACGTAGATTTTGTGGTTTTGTATTGTATGGAGTACTTTTATATATTTTTGAGATGGATATAATTTTTATATATCTTATATGTTAAGGATGTACAGATAATTTAGTTTTTGCTGTGTATTGGTGGATGTATATACTTCTGCAGGTTGTTATAGCTTTGTTCAGGTACCTAATTGTATCTCTTTGTTTCGATGTTGTTTTTGGAGATGCAACATTGGAGCCACTAATATATTGTGGCAATGTTGATCCTGTGTGTGTGATATTTATGGTGATATGTATATTGTATAGTGATTTGTATAGGTTTATGTATAGTTTGATGGCCGTTTTGTTGGCGAAGCCTTACTGGTTTCTAGTTAGAATTTTTGGGACGTCGCAGTTGGTATCAGAGAAAGGAGATACCTTAGGTTTGATCTAAATTTTATGCGAAAGTTTAGATTAGAGTAAGATTAAATAAGTAGATGAAGGCATAGGATGATTAAGTTAGATCGGATAATTCTAGTTATCCTAATTTAAATATCTTAGGCTAGAACTAAGTTAGGATCAGTAATAGTGTCAAATCGTATAGTTTGTAGTGTTCTAGTTAGTACCTGAATTGTGAATTAACCTACATTGTTTTTATTTCAGAAGAGATATTAGCAGCTAACTCATAACGCCTAAACAAAGAACTAGACATGGGGGTGTGAATCGCAAGATCGAGAAGCAGAGTGTATGAATATGCTTGAAAGGATGGCAAAACTTAAAAGTCTTGGAGGATTTAGTTCGGACAAAAACCAGGAGAAAGAGAAGTTGTAGGGGGATACCTTAATGATTAAATTAGGTTGATCTTGATCCGAGGACTAGTAGGGATGCTTGAATAGCATGGCAAGTGAGACGAATGGGGTGAAATCAGTGGCTCGAGGTCTGTATAACTTGGAGTCAATTTCTGGTATTAGTGAACCCAAGGATGTCAATTTATGATCGATTTAATAATAATCAAGTGCCTGAATTTTTTGGTGGCACGGATCCTACTGAAGTTAAAATGTGGATGCTAAGAATTGTAATGGTGTTTGTGGTGACCCAGTGTCTAGGAGGAGATAAGGAAATGTCTGCCTTACATAAGTTAGAAGACGAAGCCAACCATAGACGATTAATGAGAAAAGAGTCATGGGTCGAGAGGATAAAGAGATGTCGTAGAATATGTTCATTGATACTTTTATGGATAAATATTTTTTTGATGAGTTTTTAGGGTATGTTTCAAATTGTGGATAGTGGACACATGATTAAGGATTACCCTTATCCCATGGGTTGGACAGCAAAAAAGTCCAGTGCCTTGGATCGAGATTTTGCGGTGATGGCATAAGATCCAGAGGTGTCGTCTACCATGGTGGAAGGTAGGTTTTTTGTTTTTTAATTTAACATTTTAATATGTGTTATTTTAGATTTTGAATCTATATTTTCATTTGTATTTCCTAACTTTATTTGTTTATTTGAGGATCATAGGCCTTATACTAGTTTTATCGAGTTCTACGATATTTTCTTGGATCTGTAGATATGATTGATTGGGCTGATTTGATTTCTTTGTGGTGTCGAGATTTGATATGATATTGGGTCTTATATGATTGGTGAGTTGCCATGCTAGTATGAATTGTGGTTTGTAAGAGTATTATACTTTGCAATCGAGTTGTGAAATTTTAAGTATAATGCAGAGTTGATCGAGTAGCGACGAAATTAGTATTATTGTATCTGCAAGTCATTTAATAAGGATATGTGTCAAATTTATTTAAGATATGAGACCACATCTGGAAGTCATCTTGAGGTCACTAAGAATTTTTGATTGTGTAAGTATTCAAGGATGTTTCTTGGAGGAAGGGATAAGGCTGGTTTATCTATTGATATGTAAATCAAGGTTGTTGTTTAGGTTGTACCAGGATCGGCACCGATTTTTAAGGATTCTGTATAGAACTAATGAAGTATCAGTTATGTGCCTATTGTGGGATGCTTTAGAACATATGGGGTAGGTAAGATGAATTGATGAAGTTACTTGTGGATGACTGAAAATTTAGGTTGTTCGAGAGATGAATGGTTTAATAAGCAGACATTGTGAATTAATGGTGATTTATTTGATCTATTGTAAAGACTTGATAATTTCTAGGGTTGATCTGTATCAATAGTATTGTTAATTACAGATAATTAAGAGTGGTGCCCATGGTAGCATTTAGGATAAAGATACGACCGTTACAAGTTTCGATAATGCCGTTTGGGTTTGTAGGTTCATTGGTATTTCTGTGGATTTTATGGATTTGATCTTCACGCATATTTAAGTCAATTTTATGATAGCCTCATTGATGAATTCATAAAATCATGGGGGTGTATGAACTTTGTTTGAGGACTACATCATGGGTTGTGAAAGGCAGTTAACCGTGTGCTCAATAGAGAAAAGATGGTGAGTTTGGTTAGGGAAAGTGCTATGTTGGGCATGTGGTTTCTTCAATAGTATGAATGTGGTTCTGTAGAGATTTGAGTGATGGCTAATTTGAAAAAGACTAATTGATATCGCAAAAGTGTACGGTCTGCTTGGGCTTAGCTGAATCAGGTAAAATATCTGTTAAGTGTTCCTCGATGACTGTAGTGTCCGTGGGGCGTTTGACCTGAAAGTGATCGGTATTCATCAGAATCAAGTATGTGAGGATAGTTTTTGAGGAATGAAAGGTAAATTGTCAACCATGTCATCTGGGTTGATCCCTAATGGATCAAGTGAATTGCAGTAAAATGTGATACTTTTGAGAAAGGTTTAGAATTATGCTTTCCCGCAACATGTATGGATGGTTTCCCTTGGGTTAGGTCAGTGAGAAGTTTATGACCAAAACATCTCCAAATCTGTGATGGACCGACCACATTCCACCACATACGGCCGCCGTCAAACCTAACCTTTACACATATACGGTATAATACTAACTTGGTGGACATAAAAATTTTTCTTTTCTTTTAAACATACCCTATCACGTACATAGGATCGCTTAAGGCCGAACTCCTTGAGTTGGCCATCAAAGTTTTAACTCCATACCTAGCCGGCCAACATTAAGGTTGGTCGGAAACGAAATCCTTGACATTAAGTGAGATGCTACTAGAAATATCAACTTCATTCTTCCATATTATAATTACAGAAACATGCTAACATCCATAAATTCTTTTACAGCGAAAATGTTTTACAAGTCTTTCTCAAAACATCAAAAGAAAATACATCAATTCCTTCACTGATTAGCTCCGGCCAGCTATCATCTGAAAAATAGCAAGAGTGAGCTACAAAGCCTAGCAAGGTACCCATATGCAGAAAACATTAACATATGTGTCATCGGATCAAAGTAAAGGTTTCATAACATAACTTACCATACGAAAATCACCATATCGTTTCTTCTTAGGTTCAAGGTTCCTTGTTCTTGTTCTTATTATCTTGTCTTTAGAAAGTTCATAAAAGCCAAACAAAATATTTATCATCTTTAGGGACTGGACAGGAGCGGACAACATCGAGAAAGGGTTGTGTGCTATCCCACAACCTAAGGCCGTATCCTCCTATTATACTCCTAGAGGCGGGCGGTAATGTCTTTTATCTGGCATACGGGGCCATAGTCCATAAGCCTTGTGCCACCAGAAATTTTCCCGTGGACCAGCGGCAGTCCTCGAGTGTCACTCCAATATCCTTCATCCAATTGTAACAGCAAACTTAATGGAAACTCGGTTTTTAGTTCATATCTTTCGATGGCCACCTATTATAGTTCAAAAGTCAAAAGTCATAGAGTTTCACTTGTTGTCCAGATTACATACATTTTTTCCTTGTTCTTATAGTCTTTATTCTTAATTTCAGCATTTGAAATCCGTAAAGCCTTTCCTTTAATGTCTTAAAACCGAAGATCATTTATTAAAGTGTCGGAGGTCTCATTTATCAAAGCTGGAGGTCTTATGTCAAAAGCCGGAGGTCAATCATATACTTTAAACTGGTTTCAAATCACAAAACTTATAAGTTATTTACAAAGCCGGTTTCAAATTCGTGATACAAGGCCGGTTTCGTAATCACAGTACAATTGCTGGTTTAAAAATACGATATAAGGCCGGTTTCGAATTTACACTACAAGGCTGGTTTCAAAATCACGGAACAGATACTGGTTTCAAAATTTCATTACAAGGCCGGTTTCAAAATCAAAAGGCAATGCCGATTTCAAAATTTTAACACAAATGCCGGTTTCGGTTACGGCCGATTTCAATTATTCTATAAGGTCTATTTCAAATCAAGGCCAGTTTCAAATTCAAAGGCAAATGCCGGTTTCGATTAAAGCTAATTTCAATTATTCTATGAGGCCGGTTTTAAATTCAAAGGCAAATGCCGATTTCGATTAAAGCCGATTTCAATTATTCTATAAGGTCGGTTTCAAATCAAGCCCAGTTTCAAAATCAAAGGCGAATGCCAGTTTTAAAATTTCAATACAAGTGCCGGAGGTCTTTTTACTCATGTCAGATATCTGAAAAGCTTGTTCGTGGCCAAAATTCATGCAAGTAAGGTAAAAACGAAGATCTTTATGAAAACATATAACAGAGCTTCCTTTAAACATGGCATTAACAGAAATCTAGATGATCAAAACAAATATCATGCATACCGTAATATAAGTTCATGAAAAATTAGACATACTTGCATTGCAAACATGAACTATAGAAAGACGAGTACGCTTATAGTAAATCATGAATTTAAGGGGGTACACTTGCCTGGAAATGCTCATCAACTTCTTACTCATGGCTGGCATGGAATTCTTCCCTTCCTTTCTTTTGTCTCTGACTCCTTACTTTTACACTCGCTCCCAAATCCCCGTATCCAAATATTTATAGGTGATGGGGTGGTCGAGAGAAGGTGGGGTAGGTCACCTACTATAATATTTTATTCATATCGTCTCTTCCCGAGAATTCCAGAGATTTCCAGAGTAGGTGGAAGTAGGTAAGAGTAGTTCACCTACTCATTACTGGCCACTCCAGCCTTAGCTAAAACCAGTTAATATTTTATTTTGCCCTCTTTCTTCTCCGATTTACTTTCGTAAATGTTTTCTGGAAGCCTTATTATCCATCTATTCCGGTCGTTAGTATTACACTCTGGTCAATATCTTTGAATCCGGTCAATACTTATATTCCCAATCAACAATCCAATCAGGCCATCATCAATTCCTCCCACCACTATGGCCGGTCATCTTCCTACTCTGGCCTCCTTCCTTGCTTTTCGGTCAACTGGCATTGACCGGTTAAATTCTCCATCACATTTTTCAATCAACAGGAGTTGACCGGATTACTCTCTTATTATATTTTTCGATCAACAATCACATAATTTCGGTCAACTGAACTAACTCGACTTGCCTTCTAGTCTTATAATTGCTCCTTCATTACTTCCGATTAACTGACGTTGACCGGATAAGTACCCTTCACATTTTCGGTCAATTGGCATTGACCGGATAAACTTCCAACATTATATTAATTTAATGACTCGGACTTTCTATAATTTAGAATCTGGGCCGTTACAAAATCATGACTCAACGGTCGAGATTTTTGCTTTGAGGATTTATAGATGTTGCTTATGGATATAGTTATTGTCTAATTGACCCTAAAGGTTTGAGGAGTTGTCATAAAGAAGATATAATCGTGCGACAGTGAAAGTGGGTAAATCTTCTTAAGGACTATGAAGGTGAATATTGGTATCTTTCAAGGAAACCAAATATTATTACTGATAATTCTATGTCGGGAATCTTCAGATTGGGTATGTCTTTGATACTTCATAGGAGATGTTGAAGGGTGAACCGCGAGCAGGTCCCAATATCTAAACAAATGGGGTGCTTTGCTTATGACTTTGGGAAGAAGAATTATATTCGAAGTATTGAAGTCATGAAATTATGAGATGAGAAATCATCGTGGTTTTGCTTTTGAATCGTTAGAATGGCAAGGATTTTGTGTGTTTTGATAATTGTGGATTAGCCAACGATGATGGTCCATTTATTGCGAATTTGGATGATACGATCGGATTGAATAAGTTGGCGTGTCAGTATGCCAACGAGATGATAAGCTTGCTGAATATTCAAGTTTTGAGGCTTTGATAATGACTTGAAGCTATGCCAAATTTTTTAGGTGATTATTTCAATTGTGTTTCCTAAATTGATTGTAATCTAAGGACTATGGGTTTTGCCTTAGATATATCGATATATTTGGGATTTGCTTAGGTTTATAGCTACTATATAACCTAAGTGTTTGATATGAATCAATGGATAAGAATTACAAGTTAATTTTAGTATACAAATAAATGATTAATCAGAGTAGTGTAGCAGGAGCGTTTAGGCCCATGGCCCAGAGATTTCAGAATAAGATTGAGGTTCTAAGTGAATAATCATTTTTGAGTCTTAGGGTGAATTGAAGTAAAATTGAATTAAGTTAGAGAGGTAGTCAATAAATTTGGTTTGCCTTCAAATTTGGTGGATTATCATGAAATCTCCCATATATCAATGATTGTGGATGTAGGTATGTGGTCAAGTCAAGCAGTTGTAGGAGATTAAAAATTTACCTTATCATAAGGTTTCAATCTAGATTTTAGATAAGAAGTATTAGGTATTGTAAGTCAGAACAATTCAAATGGTTAAAGTTCTCTAACAAAAATCATCTTGTCGAGGAAGTGACTTTGGAACTCGAAGATGAAACGTGGACGGATTATCCTCTACTATTGAGTTTTGAAGTTTGTTAAATTTTGAGGACAAAATTTCTATAAGTGAAGGAGAATTGTAAGGTATAAATTTCTAAGACATAATAATTATGAGCAATTAAGTTAATATAAGTGAATCGAGGTCAAAGAATGTGAGAGAAATTAGATTGAAAAGCCCAAAGACTTGAAATTTGCAAAATTGGGAACTAGCGTTGTAAACCTTGAAATATTAATCTGTAAATAAGATTTATATTTTAAATTATGATACTCATGATTTATTAAGTTAATATAATCAAAGTTAGGGTCCAAGGACGTAAAATATTTGGTTAGAAGGGTCAAACGGGTCCCGAACGGTGTGTGCGCAAAACTGGCTCATTGCAGACCTGCCCAAGGCATGACCCGTGCCCGACGCGCACTCGAGCGCCAATTCAGCTATTTAAGCACGCGCGACTTCTCTCTCCTTCATTTTTCGTTAGATCTGTGAGAGAGGAGAGAGAGAGAGCATGGAGAAGAGAGAGATGGAGATCGAGGCTCTCGAGTTCATTTCCAGCAAAGAGCTAGTTGAAGAAGTTGTAGATTCGGTCAAAGTAAGTGCACCCATATAATTTTATTTCTCTCATTGCACTTTTTGTTTCACTTTCTTTGGGTATTTTCGTTCCAATTCCCGTTCAACTTTATATTTTGTAAAACTCATGTATTTAGCATATATATATATTGATTTCATGTCCGATTTCGAAGTTTTATATGGTATTTCGCACGTAAAAACCCTAACCCCAAACCCGAATGCTTTTACCCGTTTATTTTGAGATTTTTGTATGATTTGGCTTTAGAAAATTAGAACCCAACTTATGGATAGGAATATTGGTATTTATTTACATGTATTTTATATATGTTATTTTGTGTGTACTTTAAAAATTATTGTGGACTTTTTTGTGAAGGATTTGTTGTCCGAAAGTTACAAAATTATGTTTGGCTCATTGTAGTAAGAATTTTCTAAGTTCTCTAAGCTTTATGTTGATTTGTACATGTATTTAAGTCATATGAAGACTTAAGCTCACAAGACTATGAAAATGTGTATTAGTATGCTGAAGAATATGCTAAGTTTTGATGAACCATTCTCCAAGGAGTGAGAACAAAGTGTTAAGAATGAAATATAAATTTTTTTTAAGAATAAATAATCACGAAACTGGACCAAAGACTTACATTTCAATGGGTAGTATTCCCTAGTATACTTTAGAATATTATTATGGTAGTATGAGAACTACCTTTGGGCCACAGCGGATATGGTAGCATAAGTTTTATGGCCCCATATACCGGGTGAAAGGTATATCGCTCACCACAAGGTGTTTGAATTGCATGGGTAGTGCCTTAAAATGTGTAAAAGTATACACATTTCTTTCCTCATTCGGCCACACTGTTAGCTAGTAAGGCCCACTAGCCCTAATCTGCAAAGATAAAAAAAGTTTTACTTATTTTTGAACCTAAAGAAATTAGAAATAAAATGTGGAATAAAAGTGAGTTCCGAAATTGTATTTGATCATGCTTCATATTTATGCATATATATTATACTCCTATTTCCCTTCCTTGATTTATTTTGAGTATATTGCTTATTGTCCCTGATTATATTATACTTTGTTGAGTATTTGGCTCACTTTTTGCTATTTTCTTGCCTTCATATGAGCACGAGCTTATACCTAGTGAGGTAGAGAAAGGATTAGAATTGGCTAGGCTACAAACATTGGAGGATGATTTTGTAGACATAGATTTTGTGGTTTTGTATTGTATGAAGTACTTTTGTATATTTTTCGAATAGATACATTTTTAATGTATCTAATATATTAAGGATGTACAGATAGTTTAGTTTTTGTTGTGTATTGATGGATGTATATTCTTCCACAGGTTGTTATGGCTTTGTTCAGGTACCTAGTGGCATCTCTTTGTTCCGATGTTGTGTCCGAAGATGTAACATTGGGGCTACTAATATATTGTGGCAATGTGGATCCTGTGTGTGTGTGATATTTGTGGTGATATGTACATTGTACAAGGATTTGTACAGGTTTATGTATAGTTTGATGGCCATTTTATAGGTGGAGCCTTGTCAATTTTCGATTAGAATTTTTAGGTCGTCACAACCATAGTCTCCCTATTGGAAGTGGCACCACAAATGCCACATATTGAAAGCCTTGGATAACAAATGTTGACCCCTCAGGTCTCGAACCACCTTAGTCCTACAAAGTAGCGATCTCGCCCCCTGGCAGCATGTATGTAGATCAATGTAGGGTCTAGTTCATGGTTCCATAACATAAGGATACACAAAATACATATATATATACCGTCAGAATATCCATTGATAACAGAACCCTCAAAAATCAAAGATACCATTGTAAAATCACTGAATGACCAGTAAAATATACGTGCATGTACACAATAAATAAACGGAATGTATAAAAATAACATGTATGTAAAGAAAATGGATCGATAGGTTTAGTGACCGGTGAAACATACTGGCCAAGTGTCTTTGTATGAGGTGCTTTAGTACTCTCTAGTGAAGAAAGATGGATCGATAGGTTTATGTGTGGATTATTTGGGAATCGAGTAAGTATTACCTCCCAAAGAATGAGAATTTATTTGATTCATTCCAAGAAGTTCGGATTTTCTCTAAGATCGAGCTGTGTTTGGAGTATCATTGGTTGAGAATTAAGTGGAAGGAAATGTATAAGACAGCTCTCAAGTCAATGTGTAGCCGTTACAAAATCTTGATGGCACTTTTGGATTATCGAATATTTTAGCGTCTTTTATAGATATTATCAATTAGATTTTTAACCGTATTTAGGTCAGTTGTGGTGATTTTTTTTAATGATGTTCTAATTTATTTGATGAATTTTGGGGAGTATGAAATCTAATTGGGAAGCCTGCTATAGATTTTGAGGAAAAGACAGTCATTTGTCATAACTAAAGGGGTGTGAGTTATAGTTGGAAAAGGCGTCATTTTAGGTCATATGTTTCTTAAGGTGATATTTGGAAATCCGAAGAACATGAAAATAGTGGCAATTTTGAAAAGACCGACTAAGGTCGCGGGAGTGCGGAGCTTCTTGGATTTAGTTGGTTTGATGGGAGATTTGTTGAACGTTTCTTGAGGATTGCAATGTCGTTGGTGTCCTTGGGATAAAAGCGATCAATAATCAGTTGAAGTGATGCTTGTGAGAAACGTTTTCTGTAATTAAAGAATAAATTATCATCAGTGTCAATTTTGTCGATCTCTAATGGATCAGAAAAATTGGTAGCGTTCAATGATGCTCTAAAAAAAGATCTAAGCATGTTTGGATTCTGCATGGTTAGGCATATCATGAAGAAAAATCCAAGGGAAAGTTTGCGATGTGGCACAGTTTAGAGGATTTTGCATGGAGGTGCTATGGTGAGAATGCTAGTGGGAAGATTGGGTAAAGGGATTTCCATTTTTGCAATCAAGGTTGGATTTTAAATGAAGCTCCTATCTACAAGAAAAGCTTTTGTGAAGATTAGAGGATGCCCCTTTTAGATGAGCCATCATGAAGTTGGACATGATTGAAACAAGCAACCTCGAGCCTACGGTATAACGTGTTTTCCCATTGTACATTCGAGTGGAGGCATGATTTTGAGAATTCTCTCATTAGAGTCTTAGCTAATTGGATGAAAACTCTGAAGCTGATCGAATGGAAGCTCAAGGGCAAATAAGGTCATCAACAATTATGGTTGAGTTGGAGTGGTCCAAGTTTGGAGGAACGTTGAAGATTCTCTACCTAGAAGAGTGGTGAGTCGATAATGTGCCTCGTGCCTAAAGGAAGAAGCCAAGAAGAAGAAGCCTTCGTGATTTTGTTTTGGGTCTACCTCAAACAGTAAAGGATTTGGTGGCCATTTGGATGAGGATGAGCTAGCTAATGATGGTTTAGCTGATTAAGATGGTTCATTATTTGTCAAGATTTGAGGCGGATGATGGATGAGCTGATGAAGTTGACTATCGCTTGCTTATCAGGATGTCATTCTCGAGATTGGCCGTTGGCATATTGTCTAGATGAGGAGAATGCAAGGTATTCCTACTTCGAGGCTTTTGATTGTGATCTGAGGTTGATGATCAATCAAAGTGGTGTAGTGAAAGCATGTGGAGTCATGAATATCGATCACAATATTTGATTTGAGTCTTGAAGTCGAAGATTAGAATTGCAAACCGACTAGAGGATCGAGAAAAGTGGTTAGATATTTCTGGAAGCATCTTGAAGAGAAAAATTTTGAGTTTTGAAGTCAAAGGGCAATTTGAAATAGAGGTTCATTGAGACATTCAAAGTTTTCAACAGATTGAAGATGTGACCTACAAATTGGCCTTATCTCTAAATTTGATGGCTGGATATGATATTTTTATGTGAATGATCCTTCATATGTACTTGGGTTGGAGTCATTTTTTATAGACGAGAAGTGTTTTAAAATAAGGCTATGACTCTAATTTTTGGGATAGAAAGGGACTAGTGCAAAGGAATAAAATATTTTTATCGACCATTGTACTTTCGAGGAATCTTCTAGTTGAGGAAGCGCTAAGGGATGTCAAAGATGAGTTTGGGAGAACATCCCTATCTGTTGAGGAGCGAGGTAATAATTGAGATGTATAAATTTTGAGAACAAAATTTTTATAAGGATAAGATAATATAATATCTCGGATCCTCATTTAAATTATTTTAATATT
>JAODPA010022171.1:0-12920 GCA_025585075.1 Nepenthes mirabilis | reverse complement strand
GAAAATAACTATATTATAACTTTAATCAAACGAGCCACGTATCAGACATATAATGATTGATGCATCATTGGATCTAGTTATAGTATGGATTAGAAAGCCATCTAATCTTTTACACTAGGTTAAACTGAGGTGGGTGTAATCTCCATCTCTAATAACTTAGGTCCTGTGGAATATAATAAACAAACAAGAGGTTAGAAGATTTATGAGACCCATCTTCCGGTTTATCTTTCGATATTCAAATTAAAAATCTTTCTTAAAGAATAAAAAGATGAAAAGAGAATGTAGAATCTAAGCATATACGTATGTGGGGAAAGCGAGTATTGTCAGAGGGCTTAGCTCCGGTGGTGCGCTCGATAAAGAGTGGCTTGGTAAATTGCGGAGGGTTAGGCTTCGGCGGTACACTTGATAGAGAATGGCTTAGAGCAAGGTGGAGGGCTAAGTTTTGACGGTGCACTCGATGGGGGGCAGCTTAGAGAGAGGAAGAAAGAGAAAGAGAGAGTGTGTGCTCTCTGTTAGGATTGTTTGCTTCTAGAGCTTCTCCGATTTCTAGATGGTAGAGAAGGGATATTTCTAGACGATTGCTCGGTGTGGTTTTGCTGCCAAGGTTGGACGGCTATCGCACCGGGATTCACAGGTTGTTGGTTGTTTTATGTCAATGGTGCAATTGTGGGTGGTCATTATCGACATTTATCAGATTATTTCGGTGAGTGATTCGTCAAGCCACCCTGATGATGGTAGCAGTCGGCAGCGACAGTGTCCTTTTATTCGCAGGCAGGCGAGCATGGCGGTCCCCTTTGAGCATTAACTTCGACTATCAATGGCAAGTGCCTGCCATGCTAGCGCCCTCCGCGCTGGCCAAGCTGTCATTAGTGAGTTGGAGGGCTCCAATACCGTGATTGATCAAGTTGTAGGGGGCTGCCTATTGGGCCTGGTAACTTACCAAAAAAAAAAAAAGCCTATTGGGCCTAGCCTGTCTCTATTTCCACTAGCCCATTTCATGCTAGCCATGGCTAAGATTGCCATATGGCCTTCTAAGTCTCACTTTCTACGGGGCTTTTCTGGCGGTTGGGCTAGACTTTTGATTAGCTCATGGGATAGTAGGATCTATCACTAGCCTCTCATGCTGAGTGATTGGGCCTCACTTGTTCTCGGTATGTTGTATGATGCGACATCTCTACCTAGGCCTACTCATGCATTCCTTCCTGAGACATGTTAGTGCCAGTTACCAAGGGTCGTGCCTCTTATTTAGGCACCTTGCAGCTTTCTGTACAGGGACGTAGGGATTATGTGCTTTGCTTGGAATGATATTGGCAATGCTTTAATGTTTGGCGTTGATTCTTCGCTGATTCCTTATGGACGATGCTAGCTTGTGTGACTTCTCATTAATGGCTCACCAATCTTTCTCTTCAGCTACAAATGGAGGGATCTCTCATGCTTTGCTTCATGGTTCACCTCCACATGAACCGAGTGGTGTAAGGGTTCAAAGCCGGCATGGGTCCTTTGCTACCTCCCACTGGGATCAGATGGAGTTCTGTGAGATTTGAAGAAGCACTTGAAGCCTGTCATGATGCTCCTCCCTCAACTTCTTTGATGTTGTAATGAGAGTGGTCCGGTCACAGGGCCATTGTTATGTTCCTCTTGCTGACGTCCAGCTGTCCTCCTTTCAAGGGGCTTCGAAGGTCAGGCGCTCCCCTCAATGTGCTCTCAGATCTAGGGAAGTAGCCCTGCCTTCGGTTCCTCCTGCTAAGGTCACTTTCGGAGCTTGCTGGTGGGGGTACACTCTGAGTCTGCTCGAGACTGGGCCATCTTTGCCATGTTGGGTTTGATTCGATCCCAATGGTTATGGCTGATCTCAATGGAAGACGTCTGAGTGGGAGGCCTCCTATGCAAGGGCGGCGGCGTCTAATGCCTTGTTCTTGCAAGGGATGGCTTTCCATTCATATCCTGACATGCCCGGCCTCTAGTTGGGATGCTCAACAGGAAGATAGTCTGTGGGAATGCGGTTGGGAGATATTTCCTATCACGGTTGTATTCCCAGAGCCCATCTTTCCTGAACCAATTTTCAGGCGAATGCTGTCGGGTCGTCGTTCAATGTATTTTTTTCCCTTTTTTGTTACCATGTACATCCACTAATATAAGTTTTATATTTTGTAGAAGAAATTAAAGAATGGAACTATTGGATATTTTTCTATCTTCATCGCATGGCTCTGACACTCTTGTGTATTTTGACTGATTTGAATGTTTTGATGCTGCTTTTGACTACTCAATCCCCATCAGTTTGATGATGCGGCCCTGCTAGCGACCCGATCTTTTGGCAGTTTGACTCGCGGTGGCTTGTCCTGACGCTTGGTCAAGATGCGGTCGGTCAAATCAACCTAGAGTATTCCATCGGTTTGCAATCTAGGGAAGTGACGTGCCAGGGCCTAATAGCTAAGTAGCGTCGTTGTCATTGTATTAATTGAGGCGTCGGAGCACATTGATTGAGATGAGATGCATTGTGTCACATGCCATAATGGCGCTGGTGAAAAGACACGTTGCTTTGCTGCCTTCAAATGACGTCATTGCCGGCGGGGGCGTTAGCTATTTAAGCGCTAGCCACGAATCATTTCTTCATCACTTGGCATCCACGAAGGCTTTTATCTTCACTTCATTGTTCTCCAACTTTGTTTTTCAAATGGCGGACGAAGACCTAATTGATATTCCGACTCTACTTGGCATGGGGCATGTAGCATCGTCCTCCTCTTTCTCTAGACATTGGTCCATAGGGGGAATCAACAGCGAGCATTCGTCGGAGGAGACTGGAGAAGACGGCCCATTGAATGGGGAAGCTACTAAGGAAGGGCGCCATCCGAGTGCCATAAGCATTGAGCACCCTAGGGCATGGAGGGCACCTCTTTGTCCTGAGTTCGCTGGGCCTTCTTGACAAGTACATTCACCTTTCTAAAAGGTAGGGCTTTTGCATTCTTGTGGTCTATGGTTTTGCTCTTTTCTATAGCCTTTGCCTAATCATCTCTTTTTGTTTTGGCAGCAATGGAGGGTGTTTGTGTGGCAGAAGAGGCTGCTTGTGCGCGGCGGGATGAGTTGAAGTGCCGGGTTGATACCGCCACTGTGGAGGTGCGACGGCGCTTGGGGCGGATCAACCACCTCACTCGAGCTCTGTTCAAGTCCAAGGCAAGATTGCAAAGGCTCACTGAGGCCCACACCTGAGCCTTGGATCAGATCACCTCGCTCGAGGACAAGCTCCGGAGGAATTCATGGAAGCTTGTGGACCTTCAGCTCGAGAATATCTAACTCAAAGGTAAACCCTTGCCCTTTGCACTTCCAGGGAATGATCACAGGTTTGTGTTGGGCAGACCGAGCAGCTCAAGATGCTGAGATGGTCACCTTGGTAGGCTGTAGGTATAAATAGGATCTTCTTTTTTCCTTCTTATATTTTGAGGCTGATAGTTGCCTTCGACTGAATATGCTGGATCTTTAACGAAATGTCTCGATTATTCTGAGTAATGATGCATGATGCATGTTGTTGAACTTAATACTACCTTCTTGCTATTAGATGGCCTTCAGTTGGATCATGAGGGCTTTCAGTGGCTCCTTCTTCCTATGATTTGGGCTGGTTGGGGCCTATTTTGAACACTATATCGGGACACAGGCCGGTCGAATCAACCTTGAGTCTACCAGGGTCATATTCTATCAGATCTGTCAATCTAGTAAGTGGTCCTCTTGGAACAGGTACCTTTTTGTTGATTGGACAGCTCGTGTCTAACTAGGAGCCGTCATTCTGTAGGGAAATGAGGTGTCAGGCGGTCATTACAGATGATGGGAAAGGACGTGTTGTGTTGCCTCATGGGCTGTACGCAAGCTGCTGCTACCATTATGAGGATGACTCTTCGATTTCTTGAGCAATGCCATTTGGGACTTGGGTTTTTGCTTATTTAAACCCTGGGCCATTTGCCATTTCCCTCACTTCCCTTCTCCTTTCGAATCACTCTTTGCACCTGTGTTCCCTTCGCGCTTCTTCATTCATGGCTTTGAAGGAGGTTGATAAGATCTGGTCTGTTCTCTCTTCCTCCGATGTTTAGTTGCTGCTCACTCGATAAAAGGTTCCAAGGGACATGGTTTACCTACTACCGGGTGAAGATGATAAGGCACACTCTTCGCCGGAGGGGTTCATCACCCTCTATGAGACTCATATGGAAGGAGGGCGTCACTTTCCCGTAGCTCCAAACTACATGAGATCTTGATGGGTCTGGGCGTCCTAATTGCGAGGCTTCATCCCAATACTATTTGGTACTTGGACCCTATGTGCGTCTTTGCCCGTCATTACAATTGCAAGTTCAGCATCAAGTCGGTGAATGTGATTTACTGCTTCAACTAGGGTGCGGACTGGATTTCGATGTCCTTGTACCCAAAGTTTCACTTCCGAGGGGGTAATTCGGACTCAACTAAGAAGTGGAAGGACCGGTATTTTTATCTGGTGGTCCCTCCTGAGTGGGTTCCTTCAAATGAATGGGCCAAGGTACAAACGTCTCTCATTATCGCCATGGGAGACTGGGAGAAGGATTAAGAGAAGCCAATGACGGATCTCATTCAAGCACATGTTGATACCTTCTTGGTGAGAGGACATTGGCTGATTGGAGAGGCCTTTGTTAGGGTCCAGTGGCAGCCTCACTCCGAGGGGGCCAAAGTAGCCATGGTTCTCCCTGCCGCGTCCATGAGGAGGCTTGGAGTACTAGTTATCTGAGAGCCTTCTGACGGGCTTCTAAGCTGCAGGAGACCCTGTTTAACTCCTCTTTTGGGGACGATCAGGCTATACTGGAACAAGTTCAGGGGTCTAGGAGGTCTTCGAGGACGATGGTTCCTACCCTTCCTTCCTCGTCGGGCTAGGTGTTTGGGTCTGTTGGGTCTGTTGAGGGAGGTGAGTCCTTCAAATCTGTCGTATTGGTCGTGAGTGACCGGGAGGGTGCCTAGGATGAGCCAATCCCAATGCCGACTCTGGCCCAATATGGTATTCCCACTACTTCTGTCTCCCCGCATGAGGAGCCCATACCGTGCCTTCCTACTACTATTGTTGAGGAGGCTCTTTGTGACGACTGGGTAGCTAACGTCCCAGTCGAGGAGACTGACGAGGCCCATGTGGTGGTGTGAACTAGAATGACGGAGGTCAATACAGCCGTTGGTGCTAAGGAGGTTATCGAGGTGTATCACTCTAAGTCTTCAGAACTTACAATTCTAGTGGCAATCAAGGCGATCAGGGTCGTAGAGGCTACTGAAGGGCCTTACCCTAAGCCCTTGGAGTCCGATGTCCAAGGGGGGATGGAGGTTGGACATGCTACTAGAGTTGCTGAGGAGGTTGCTAAGGAGCCTCCCTTTGAGCCCCCAGAGCTAGGGATTTTCGAGGCGAAGGGGCTCAAGGACGCTGCGGAGACTGCGGAAGCATCTCATTTTGTGCCCTCTAAAGCCGAGGCCTTGGTGTCGGAAGAGTCCGAAGAAGCTGCAGAGGGTATGGGAATGCCTTACTCCAAGCCCCTAGATCTTGGGGTCTTGGAAGTGATCAAGGCCGCACCAAGTCATCTGCCCTCGGAGAGGCCTTCTTTGGTCAAAGTATTTCTCGTGCACTTTCTTATTTCTTTTCTTGACTTTCATTGTCACTTGACTAACTGATTTTCTGCTTGCAGCTGAGGAATGCCAGTGCTCTGCAATAGTCAGATTTGTTGGGCTCTACCATTGATACCGTTGGACCTTCATCTCGTCCGCTAGGGAGCCCCTAGTCCCCAGATTGTCCTTCCTTTGGGCAATAAGCCGATTTTGTATTTTTCTTGGGCGGATGGTCTAATTTGTACATATTAGTTGTTGTAATGAAATAAATATACCTTTGAGGGCATTGCTGCTGATGTTCATGCTTGCATACTAAGCTTTTCTTCAGTCACTTTCCCTCTTTCTTTTTTGCTTTTCCAATTAAGTGTTATCGCTATTATCACTGGGCTTATTTTGGGTGCATCAACTTGACCGTACTCGTTCCCCTAGGAGGAATGTTACAGCACTTTGATTCTACATGGGGGTTTTCTTTCCCATCGATGGGATGTCATTGCATGTTGGTGAGTGAACCTCAGTAGCGTTGGCTAGGTTTTATGGCTGCAGCCGCCGAGCTCGGGCGATATCGTAGGCCATCGTCCGCATGTGATTATTGGCACTCAGCCCTATTGGTGAGCGTCGTACCTATTGTGCATTTGGTCTTAGCCTCTTGATTGTATCAACTGATGGTGCTCTCTCCTTTGAGAGAAGATTGCTGTATGCATGCTATGAAAACATCTTAAAGTTTCAATGATCACTTGATGGGGTGGCTTGACTCTATGGCTGTAAGCCCCTTGGCTGTGATGTTCGACCTACATGGGCCGCTCGGTAGTGGGACTGATATTTAAAATTTGACCACGTGTGGGTTGCTCAGTAACAAGACCGAGGTTTAGAATTTAACTATGCATGGGTTGCTCGGTAATAGGATCGAGATTCAGAATTCGACTGCGCATGGGCCACTCGGTAATGGGACCGAGAGTTTTTGACCGCTTGTAGGTCAACTTACAAATGAACTTTTGTTCACTCGACTTATGAGCAGTTTATGTCACTTGATTTTATGAGACAACAAAGAAGCATTCATATGGGCAATTAAATATGACCAAATCATTATTTTATTAATGTGAATACAGTACATGTTACAAGCACTCCAAACGATGTAAGCTAACCTTAATTGGACTTGGTTGAGGTTTACTAGTAATACTTTTTGAGTTTTTAGATCCTTGGGACCAATTTTTTGTCTTGAGGGCGTAGCTTGTACATCTCATTCCTGAAGATTGCCGAGACAAGGAACGACTCTCCCATTTTGGAGGGAGTTTATTTTTATTGGCAATTTCATCTGTTTCATCTACAGTCCATAGGACTAGATGTCCTACCTTGAACTGGCGAGCCTTCTCCTTCTTATTGTAGTATCATAGGATTCGCAATTGATAGGTTGCCATTCGTAGACGTGTTGCATCTCGGGTTTCTTTGAGCAGGTCAAGGTTCTCCTTAGCCTTTGGGAGTTACTGAGGGGGTTAAATCATTTGACAATGAAGGTTGGGCAACTCGATCTTAACAAGGATGACAGCCTCAATTTTGTAACATAGACTGAAGGGCATCTCGTGGGTCGGCTTCCTTGGGGTCATCCGGTATGACCATAGGACGGACGGCAGTTTGTCCATCTAAGAGCCCCCAGTGTCCTTTTACTTTGTCTTCAACCCGTGTAGCAGTGTATGCTTCATGACGTCCACTTATCCGTTGGCTTGGGAGTAGGCGATAGAAGTGTGAACCAACATTATCTGCATGCTTGCACAATACTTGATGAATCGCTTGTTGGTGAATTGAGTCGTGTTGTCAGTTACTATGACATCGGAAATTCCAAATCAACATATGTTCTCTGTTAGATGAACTTTGTTGCATTCTATTCTATGATCTGTACCAATGGCGATAGAAGTAGTCAATACCCACTATGACAAATTTTCTATACTTGGACACTAGGGGCAAAGGGTCGAGGAGGTCAAGCCCCCATTGGGCGAAGGGCCACAGCAGCTGTGGGGCCTGTAGCTGATCTACATGCTTCCATGGATTTGATAGTTCTCGTATTTTTTCACAAATTCTATGGTGTCATGCTTCATTGAGGTCTAGTAGAGTTGTTGCCACATAATCTTGAAGGTGAGGTTCTTGCCTCTGATATGAAAGCCGCAGATATCGAGGTGTACTTCGCCCAGTGTGTACTCAACCTCTTCTGGTGTGAGACGCCTTATGTAGGGGTTGAGTACCCACAACGGTACAACCTCCTATTCATGATAGTGTACCACTCAGCTATCTTCTTCACGCACTTGGCCTCCTTCGAGCTTTTTGGTAGGGTGCCATTGGTCAAATATCTCCTGTATGGGATCATCTAGTTGTTGCCATCAGCTACTTGTAACATTTTGTGCTTAGGGTCGTCAATGCTTGGGACGATTAGGACTTTTCGTATGTCTCTGGCGTACTGTTCTAGGTTCCTTGTTGCCACCACCTTTGTCAACTGGTCTGCTTTCCAATTCTCTTCCCTCGGATGTGAACTGCTTTGACTTTACTGGGCGCTTAAGTCATGCCCCTCGCTCTTGCGAGGTACTTCGCGAGTAGAGGGTTTGATGCCTTAAAGTTTCCTAAGATCTGGTTAATGACCAACTCGGAGTTACTGTAGACAATAAAGGATCTAGTCAAGCACTCCTTTGGTAGTCACAGTCTGGTGAGCAGCGCCTCATACTCGGCGATGTTGTCAGTGTCTGGGAATCCAAGGGTCATTGAAAACTTTTCCTTTGACGCCTGCTTTGCTGCCGATCTGCATTGATGACCTATCGACATGTGTGGCCCAAAACGAAATCTCTGGCTAGTTGGCATCTTTGGCGAGGTCAAGGGCATTTGGAATTGGAGTCACTATTTCAACGATGAAGTCTATAAGGGCTTGGCCCTTCATGATCGGCTATGGTCAAAACTTCACGTCAAATTTGGTAAATTCAATAGCCCATTTGACCAGTCGCCCGGATATGTCACGTTTTTGTATGATTCATTTCAGTGGTTGATCGGTTATAATGATGATCTTGTGCACCTAGAAGTACAGGTGCAATTTCTTGGCAGAGTAGATGAGGGCTAGATCGATCATTTCGGCATGTGAATAACGGGTCTCATCATTGAGGGAGAGGACAACAAGCCTTCTGGACCACAGGGTTGTCCTAAGATGGAGTTATAGATTGAGGGAAGGTCCACCACTAGGAATGTGAGCAACTTAGAGTCGGTTCTGGGGTTCCTCAGTCGGCTTCATCTGACTTTTCTTCAATCCAAGTTTAAAGTAAATATCGAGGTAGAGTAAATTCTTAGAATTTTCATCATCAATGAATACTCATTTCAATTAGTAGTGAACCGTATCATCCAAAATAAGTGTCGATACAACTATGGGGTCAGAGTGTGGGGTTATTACACGAGCTATATCATTGTTAATAAAACTAATGATATCATTCCTAACTCCTACCCTCAACTTCTTGCTATTGGAAGCTATCTCCAGACAGTCCGAGGCATTGCCCATGGCTGGCTTGATTGTCACTATGTTGATAACCCCAATCGCAATCTAATTCCTTAGTTGCTCTTGTCCGTCTCCGTCTGCTCTCCTGGGGGCCTACCTCAGGTTTCGTAGGAACCTGATGAGGTGCCTTCCCCGGACCAAGTCCTCTATCTCCTTTTACAGTGTCTGATAATCTTCAATAGTATGACCCAGAAATCAATGACAGTAATAGTACTTTGATTGATCTCCTCCCTCAGAGTTCTTCAGCAGCTTCAGCGATTTTAAGAATTTCTTATCTTGAATCTATATCATGATGTTAGTGCGAGTGTCATTCAAGGAAGTTAGACTTGGGGGTCTGAACTTTTGGTGGACACTAGGCTCAAATTGTGGCTACTTCTAAGGCTCTTAGGATAAGTTTTCATCTTTGTTTCTCTTCTTCCAGCCAGCCGGTCCCTCCAAGGTTCGGTCCATGCGCTTAGGGTGTTTTTCCTCGTTAGCATTTTCGACCGCTATGTAGGCCTGCACAATGGCTTTAGCTTCTCTAAAGTTCTGAGGCTATTGGTGGGCCAAGTGCTTGAAGAATTTGCTAGGCTCCAGCATCACAATGACGACGTTTAGCTTCACTTCATCAGAGAGCTTGGATATCTTGTAGGCTTCAGCAACACTAGGCTAGGAAGTGCTTTAAGTCCTCATCTCGCATTTATTGGAGGTGGACGAGATGCCATGACTGCTTTTTCTCTCTTTTGCTGAAGGCGAATTAAGATAGAAAGTAGTTAACAAGCTTCCTGAACGACTGGATCAAATTCAATTAGAGAGTATAAAACTATATGCAAGCGTCCCCCATGAGGGTCAAAGGGAAGCACTAACACATGGCAGCTTCACTTAGGCTCTAGAAAGTTAGCGGAGTATGAAAGTGATCCATGGGATCGGTACTCCCGTCGTAAGCCTCCAAGGTTGGCATCTTGAACTTGAGAGGGAGTGGCTGTGTCCAAATAGTCATCATAAATGGCAATCTCCTTAGATCAATGAACTATCAGCGAGTGTCTCCTCTGAACACGTGCTACCAAATCTTCTCTACTTTCTCCTCTATTTTTGGGGAAGACGCATTCCTCTTGGCGTTGAGGAAGGCCCTCAACTCTGAATGGTCTAGAGTGGAATGTGGATATAGGTGACTGCCAGCTCATGGCAGTAGAAAACTACAAGAAGCTTCTCCCCGGGTTGAGGGCTTCCTGTCGCTGCAGGAGTAGCGTGGGTTCCATCACTTTGGAATTTTCTCTCATGTCCCACGGCTAGGACAACTCTCCCATCGCGTCTGAACCCTATTGCTTGTGGTCGCCTGGGACTCGACATCGTTAGGTCATGAGGTCTTTTCGACAAGGTGCCTTTGCCTCCCGCTTCTTCGCTTCGTGGCCGAAGTTTGAGTAACAGGGGGGAGGGTCCCAACTGCTGCTTGTCCATATAGGGCACACATTGCCTAGAGCATCTTGTGCACACCTTCCATTTGGACAGCAAACATGCACACGTTTGGCTCAGGCTGCTCACTTGCATGGTTACCCATTGAGGGGTCGTTGTCTTAAGCAACAGTGTCCCTAACTGGCATGTTAACTTGTACTCTAGTGTTGATCATCCTTTTGTCATGAATGCAAGTGTAGTGCTTAGTGGTTCGACTTTTAAGTCATTCCCACAAATGGTGCCAATGATGTGCCATTGGATTCAGATTGTAGTATGGATTAGGGAGTCACCTGATCTTTTACACACTAGTCTTATTGAGGCAAGTCCGATCTCTGTCTTTGATAACCTGAGTCATATATAACAAGACGAACAAATAAGAGTTCATAAAATTGATAGGATTCACTCCCCGATTTATCCTCCGACATTCAAATTAGAAATTTTTCTCAGAGAATAGAAAGATAAAAGGAGGATGCGAGATGAAAGGATGCGCCTATGTGGAAAAAGTGAGTATTGTCGAAGGGCCTGGCTCCGGTGGTGCACTAGACGAGAAGCGGCTTGGTGAACGGCGGAGGGTTAGGCTTCAGCGATAGATTGATAGGGAGTGGCTTGGAGAGAGGTGAGGGGCAAGACTCTGGTGGTATGCTTGATAAGGAGCAACTTCGAGAACGGATGAGAGTTAGGCTCTGGCGGTATGCTTAATAGGGAGCGGCTTGGAGAGAGGTGGAGGGTTAGGCTCCAATAGTACGCTCGATGAGAAGCGGCTTGGAGAGAGGTGGAAGGCTAGGCTCCAATGGTGCGCTTGACTAAGAGCGGCTCGGAGAGAATTTTCTCTAAGAGAGGAAGAGAGAGAAAGAGAGAGTGTTTGTGCTCTCTGTTAGGATTATTTGCTTCTAAGGCTTCTTTGATTGCTTTTCTCTCTCTCTAGATACTCCTTTGCGTCGCCCCCTTCGCCCAATGTGGTTGTGGCGGCAAGGCTGGACAACTATCGCATCGGGATTCGCAGCCTGTTGGTAATTAACGGAAGCCTCCAGTGTTAGCCGGCATTTTACGATGGTGGTGTGTCTGTGGGTGGTCATTGCCGATATTTGTTAGACTGTTCTAGCGGATGATTTGTCGAGTCACCCTGGCGATGATAGCAGCAGCGTCCCATTTGCTATGGGCAGCCAAGATGGCAAGCGCTTTCCATGCTAGTACCCTCAGCACTGACCAGATTGTTGTGCTGAGTTTGAGGGTTCTTATGCCGTGATTGGTCGAGCTGCAGCGGGCTGTCTGCTAGACCTGACGGGTCTCTATTTCCACCAGCCCATTGCATGCCGGCCGTGGTTGGGCCTGCTGCATGGCCTTTTGGGCTTCACTCTTGGCAGGATGATTTTAACGGATGGGCTTGACTTTGATTCAGCCCATGGGAAAGCAGGACCATCAATGATAGATTATATAGGACACTACTAGTTCGTTTTGTAATTCCCAGCAGGCAGACAGACTAATCTACTTTAATTTTTTTTTTGTTTTATTTTTTTCCCTCACTTCGTCCTGCCAACCAACAAAGCAAATTCACGTTGAGGACTTAACGGTCTATTTTAGCGGCAGTCAAATGTTTCCTATTGACACAAATGAAATATATGTTATTCGGATGATATTACTTAGTTTATATATTGTTGGGTCCCATGTCCCGGCCCATGAGACAGGTCCAGGCCCATGAAGCAAATAGCGGCCCATGAGAAAATCGGGAGCTCGCGAGAAAACGTCAGCCCAGTCCAACGGGAAATAGGCGCGAAGCCACGCCAGCAAAAGCCAACGGAAACCTGCAGTGCATTAAATGCGTCGCCGGGAACAGGCGCGAAAGGCGGAAAGGCTAGCCAATAGAGGCATGGCTGGCGCCACGCCAACGCCACCAGCTGCCATGTGCAGGTGGCTAACCAATCCTCTCTCGAAGAAAATCGGGCGTGATGGACAGCGCTCAGCAGCTTGCCCAGCACGACAACAGGACAGCCGGCGTGACCGGCGGTCTACGACAGCGACCAACGGCGCAACGACCCAGACAACGGGCGTTTTGGCGCCCAAGAGTCCAAACACGGGGGGATATAAGGGCCCTCACCCCACAGAGAAAGGGGTCCGATTTTTGGTTCAGCTATTCTGGAAGTGAGAACGATCTCTGGTTTCAAGCTCTCTCACCCAGCTTCCCAGGGGCTCCAGTCCTCTGAACGGATTCAACCAGATCGCTCACCTTCTCCTCAACCCGTCAAACGGGAAAGTGAGCCACTCATCGCAGTGCACCAAGGAAGCCAGGCCTTCCACCACCTGCTCACTGCATTTCTCCACATCCCCACATAAGCTTTTCTTACGCATCACAGCATCTTTCCGCGCACCCCTTTAG
>JAODPA010022160.1:0-12920 GCA_025585075.1 Nepenthes mirabilis | reverse complement strand
CGTTATTTTTTTTTTATTTTAGTAGTGTAAATAAAAATAAGATTCTAATTCTGATTCGTTGGAGCAGCGTCCCCAATCTCTCGTTCGTAGTGAATTTGATGTCTCAATGCGTTTTTGTTTGCTGAGCAACCGGTAAACCCTGACCATCGATCTGCCTTGCCAATCAGCCATCACGGAAATTTATTGGTCTGATTAAGAATCTCCGCTTTTGCCCATTGGGTTGCATGTGATTTTGTCCTTTCTGTACTCGAGATTTATGTCATTTTGCCCATTTTCTCACCCTCTTCAAATTTAAGCCTTCATTTTATTTATTTGTTTTTTAAAAAACTTACAAGTTCATTATTTTTTTCCTAATTTGAAAATTTTCATCTTGAACAAATTTGAAAATTTAAATACCATTGCGATGGGTAGGCTCATAATTGGTAGGCCCAATGAGAAAAATAACCCAAAGTCCAGAAAAGTTTAGACGCGTGTTAGACGGTCAACGTTAGTATTGACCGCACGGAGCGCCAACCAGGCGGCCAACGCGTTCCCTTAAGACGGTCAACATTCCTATTGACTGAAATTACTATAATAACAAGTTGCGAAAAGGCATACAACTTAATACAGGTCAGGCCCAATTTGGCAGACGTTTCCGTACACGATAAGTAACGGTTATTTTCCTAATTTCACGCCTTTCTTGAAGCTAATCTCCTCTAAAGAAGGTATCAATTGATTCAGCGTCCTTCCCATGATGAAGGCGTAAGATTCTCTTTTCCTACCCACGATGGATCCTAACGGTAACAGAAGTATAGAAGAAAGGTAAATAATCTAGAGACCCGTTACCCGTTCAGAAAGATAATGATCCCGTCAGATTACGCCAGTCAAGCCTTCCTGCTCAAGGAAGGCTACCCAACGACAGGTAGGGATCACACCTTCTTGGCCAAAGAAGGTCGCACTCCCTACCGTCTATATAACCCCACAGAGTCTCCACTCTGGAGGGACACGATCTGAGATGTGAACACAAACGCAAAAATACAACGCCGTGCTACTATAAAAATCCCTGAGCATACTTACACTCGTACCTAAGTGAACAATCGCTTACTTTCCCAATTCCACTCCAAGCCTCCAGATTCCAGAGATTTTGCCCGCTCCCTGAGGTCCGTCCTTCTAAACTTCCACGCTTTCAGAACTTAGCTTCCTACCCGTTCATTGCGAATATTAAGTCAAAAAACCATACTCTCGATGAATCACGGGAACGTCTCTTACATTTACAGGCCAACACTCCCACCAATCTTAATCTCTCTCTCTCTTTTTACTTATCCATTCACCTTCTTAAAGTTCGAAGGTTTATTGCTGACTTGAACGTCGGAGTATTTTCGGTGGGATACTATCCCGCCGACACCTGACCTCTTATTTACTGTAGTGGCGTGTAGGGTTCAAATTCGGTGAACGGAATCGAATCCAAACGATTAAGCGAATTCGAATCTGTTCGAAATCGGATCCAGGTACGCATCATTGGCGTCGTCTATGGAAAACACTTACAAGAAGCCAACTACATTTCCCAGAACCTCTTTCCAATTAATACCCTCAAAATAAAATGGTGAACACAAGGATGCTCCATGCATTCTTCGCCTACGTGGATGGGCAGCAATTGGGGCCTCTCCCCCCATCACTTAGGCTTCAGTTTCGAGACAAAAAAAGTGGACATAGAGGCAATCGACCGTGAAGACCGCATGGCTCGACAACATCGAGGTCCAGGTGGGCTTGAGTAGCAGGGTCTAGACTCAGCTACAATGCTAACCAAGTCGCGAGATGCACGAGGAAAGCCCAGAGTAGCTGAACCCTTATAACTCTCGCAGTAACATAAGGCCCAAGACCAAAGGAGAGGCCTCATGCGGTATGTGACCGCTATGGGCTGGCAGTCATCACGATGCACACGTCACCAGGACACTTCATAGTTTAGGGCCTTCCTCAATTTCAAGAGGAATGCGTCCTCCCCTGAAATAGAGGAGAAGGTGAAAAAAATTTGGCAGCATGTATTTGGGGGTGATGGTGGTTGACAGTCCCTCTATCACAGGAGGTAGTTGTACACGATAGATATTCAGACACAGCCACTCCCTATTAAGTTTAAAATGCCGACCTTGGATGCGTGCGACGAGAGTACAAGTTCGATGGACCATATGGACTACTTCTGTATGTTGCTGACCTTTCGAGGCCCAGGTAAGACTACCATGTGTAAGTGTTTTTCCCTTACTCTCAATGGAGATGCCTGGATTTAGTTCCTCGGCCTTTAGCCGAATTTGATTCAGTTGTTCAACAAACTCGCCAACTGCTTCCTATACTAGTCTGCCTCTAGCTGGATGAAGCAGAAGCACCGTGGCACCTCATTCGCCTCCCACAAAAGTGGGATGAACATCAGAAGTGCTTCTTGGCTTGGCTCATTGTTGAGGCCCACAGAATATCTAAACTCTCTGACGAGGTGAAGCTAATCATCATCCGAGAGAAAGTAAATAAGCTACTCGATGTAGGATACATTGAGTAGCTAATTACCATCCGAAATGGAGGTACATTACCTGGACTGGTTGTCTAATGTAGTTATTGTTAAGAAGAGTAATGGGAGACTGGGAGATGACAGATGTGTGTTGACTTCACCGACGTGAATAAAACCTGCCTAAATGACATCTTTTCATTGCCAAGGATCGATTTACTGATGAACTCAATGTCAGGCCACGAACTACTCATTTCATGGACCCCTATTTAGGCTCTATTCAGATCAAGATCAGCCTGAAGGATGAGGAGCATGCTTCTTCAATGATTGATCAATAAATCTACTATTATAAGGTCATACCCTTTAATTTAAAGAACAATAGGGTAACTTACCAGCATCTCGTGAACAAGATATTTGAAGCTTAAATTGGTCGGAATATGAAAGTGTACGTAGATGACATACTCATCAAGAATAAGGCCACCGACGATCATGTTTGTGACCTAAACAAGACTTTCAAAATCCTCCAAACGCACCAAATGAAACTCAATCTTGCCAAGTGCGCATTAAGTGTAATCTCAAAAAATTGTTTGGGCTTTATTGTCTTACAGGGGGGTTGAGATGAACCTTGAGAAGATACAAGCCATCTTCAACAGGCACCCACCTCGGACAGTCAAAGAGGTCCAAAAGCTAACTGAGAGGCTTGTTGCTCTCTCCTGCTTCTTGGAGAAGTACCTATCGTTCTTCAAAGTCCTGAGGAAAACCAAGACAACCGGTTTCAAGTGGATGGCCGAGTGTGAAGCAGCATTCGAGAAACTCAATGACTATCTCTCCAACCCTCCAATCCTAACCTCACCCTAAGAATGCGAAGAGCTGTATGTATATTTGATGGTTTTGGGTACGACGCTAAACTTGGTCCTTATATGGCAACAAGATGAGGTGCAACGGCTGGTGTATGATGTCAGCAAGGTCCTGATGGGTACCAAGACCCGCCACCTACATGCTAAAGGATTGCACTAACCCTCATTTATTCCACTAGAAAGCTATTCCCGTACTTCCAGGTGCACAAGATTATTATCCTAACCCATCAATCATTAAAGGAAATCCTACAGAAGCCAAGCACGACTAAGCGACTGATCAAATCGATCATCGAATTGGGTGAGTTCAACGTGGAGTTCCAACCATGGCCGGCCATGAAGGGCTAGGCCATTGTTGATTCCCTAGTCGAGATAACGACCCTAGTTCCTGACACCCTCTACATTGCCGTGGATACAAACTAGTCAGAGACCCCAATTTACACTTTACACGTCGATGGGTTGTCAACGGAAGTGGGTAGCGTAGCCGATGTGCTCCTGTAGATTCCAAAGGGTTAGAGAAAAATTACTCGATTATCCTCAGATTCTCAACCACTAATAACATGGTTGAATACGAAGTGCTACTCGTCGAACTCCGGATAGTGAAGGAATGCTTGGCTAAAGCTCTAGTTGTATACAGTGATTCGGAGTTAGTCATAAACCAATTCCATGAAAACTTCTAGGCATCGAAACCCTTACTCATGAGGTGCCTTGCTAAAGCGAAAGGTTTGTCTCAAGCATTTGATAAGATCGAGATGATCCGAGTCCTAAGGGAGGATAAATGGATGTCGGACCATCTAGCAAAGGCAGGAGCGATCGAGAACCTAGAGTAGTATGCAAGAGACATGTAAGAAGTCCTAACCATTCCGACCATTGACAACCCCAAGCTCGAGATGCTGTAAATGGTCGATGGTAAAACACTGGATAACCCCATATATGAGGTATCTCACCAACGACCTCCTACCAAATAACCCAGAGGAGGCTAAGTGCATAAAGAGGATGGCTAACTGGTACACCATCGTGGATGGGAGGTTATACCATAATGGATACTCAACCCCTACTTGAAGTGTCTTATGCCACAGGAAGCAGACTACGTGTTGGGTGAGGTGCACCTTAGCATTTTTGGGTTACACATTCATTGCAAGAACCTTACCATTAAGATCGTGCAGTAATACCGCTATTGGCCCTCAATGAAGAGCGATACCATGGACTTCATTAACAAGTGCAAAATTTGCCAAATCCACGGAAGTATGACCCACCAGCTGCACATAGAGTTACATGCCTTACAAGCACCTTAGTCGTTCGTTCAGTGGAGGCTCAACAAATTTGGCCTTTTATCCGTGGTATAGGGTAGAGAAAATTTATCATAATTGGTATCAACTATTTTACCAAGTGGGTCAAGCTGGCCCTATTGGTATAGATCATCGAATAGAACACAATAGAGTTCGTTCATTAGAATATCTTGTGCTGATTTGGGATTCATGAGATCATCGTGATCGATAACGAGATCCAATTCACTGGCAAGCAATTCAATAAGTACTGGACAAGTTTGCTAATCAGGTTGGTTTACATCTCCGTCTCCTGCCTATAGGCGAACGAGCAACTAGAGGTAACGAACCAAACGCTACTGTACGGTTTAAAGACAAAGTTGGAAGACGCTACAGGCTCCTAGGCGGATGAGTTGCCGTCCATACTATGGTCATACTAAATGATGCAAGGAGAGTCAAGCCGTGAAATAACCTTTAGTCTCTGTTATGGAACAGAGGTAATCATTCCAGTTGAAGTTGGGCTATCTAGCCTTCGGGTTGAGTGCTTTGATATGACCAACAACTCCCAAAGACTTAGGGAGCAACTTGATCTATTTGAGGAAGCTCGAGACATAGCACGCCTGATGATAATAGCCTACCAGTAGCGCATCGTATAATACTACAACAAAAGAAAAATGAGCTCTCTCCAAAGAGTAGAGGTAACGAATAAGATCGCCCACCAAAATGAGCTCTCTCCAAACCGGGGGGGGGGGGGACCATTCCTTGCCTCAGTAATCCTTCAAAATGGGGTGTACAAGTTACACACCAAGTATGATAAATTGGTCACAAGGATTCAGAACATTAGCCACCTCAAAAAGTAATACCAATTAGTCTCAATTGAGCTGAGGTAAGATTGCATGTATCATCTTGAATGCTTGTGAATGTATCACGTTACACTTATTGAAATTATTGTTTGTTTGTGTGCACCCACTCATATGAATGCATGCTTGTATAACAATGCATAAAATCAGACGACCAAAATTGCCCATAAATCGTGTAAATCCACGTTCACCTGTTACAAAACCTTGGCACTGTACCGAGCGACCCAAGGACGGTCAAATTTGAACCTCAGTGCAGTACTGAGCGTCCCATACACGATTGAATTTAAACCCCAGTTCCAACAATCGAACAACCCATATGCTGTTGCATTTGAACCTCAATTCTAACAACTGAGTGGCTTATAGACCGTCGAATTTGAACCTTGATTCGGTCATCGAGTGGGCCATTTACGGTTGAACACCTAGGCTTGGGGACTCTTGGAGCACCCCATCAAGCAGCCACTAAAACCTTAGAGGGCTTCTATAGCATGGTTGCCCCGACCTCCTTCTAATGGAGAAGAGCACCGTCAGTCGATGATGGTCGGCAGACTAGGACCAAACGCGCATAAACTAGGACATCTTTTGACAGGACCAAGAACCAATATGGTACTGTCCAGGCGATGGCTTATGACTCCGCTAGGGCCTAGCGGCTACGAGCGTGAAACCCAGCTGGCCCTACTAAGGCTTACGAATGGGCATGTGACAGCGTCCCACTCACAGGATAGAGCATCTCGCAAAATCAAAGTGCAACGATATTCCCTCAAGGGCATGGGCACGATTGGGCAAATACGCCCAAGATAAGCCCGACAACAATAACAACAATGCTTAATTGGCAAAACAAAGGAAAGTAACCCCTCATGAAAACATAAAATAAGCAATAACAAAGGTTTCAACGATCTGCTTGATTTTATTACAAAGATCAAGAATATACAAAGGGCCATCCGCCCAAGAAGAAAACAAAATCGGCCTATCGCCCAAAGGGCGAGCGATCTAGAGGTTGGGAGCTCCCTTGTGAGTGAGACAAAGGCCTGGTGGCATCATGAGAAGAGTCCAGCAGTTTCGACCATCGCCAGGTGCTGACATTCCTTGGGTTGAAAAATGAAACAAAAAAGCAAGGAGCCACCAGGTCCGCAATGTGGCAATACAAGTCAATGCCGACCCAATACCTGCCCTCCAAGGCACCCCTAATCTCGTCCAAGCTAAGGCAGGTCAAAAGCTCCATCTCGAGTTGAAGGTTCTTGCCCTGGAGGCAACAGTAGCCTTGCTCTTTCTCACGAAGCGAATCCTCAAGGGAGGAAATCCTCACCCTGGTGTCAGACAGCTCACACTTGTGACAGGAGGCTCTCTCCACTGCAACTTTGAGCTCATCCGAGTTGACATGGGCCTGGGCCAGGCAGTCAAGGAAGGTTGCCAGTTGGCAAACCCTCTCCTGTAGTTGAAAGTAGAAAATCATTCAGGCAAAGCGACGAAGAAATAAATGAAAGAAACAAGAAGGTACACAAGAAACCTTCTCCGCCAAAGATGACCTCTCCGAGGGCGAGCAGCTTGATGTAGGCTACTCTAGAGGCAAGGTCTCCATGACGTCCTCACACTCCTCCAAGACCACCGGCGCAGGGGGCTCAAAGAGAGGCTTCTCAGTGACCTCCTTGACAACCTTCTCAGTCGTGCCGGAAGTAGGCTAGAGTTCCACCTCTCCTCGGGCCTCAAGCTACGAGGGCTCGACATAAGGTCCCTTGGTAGCCACCTCAGTCTCAGTAGCATCCACTGCCTTTGGAGCTTCAAGTTTCAAAAATTCAAGGGAGTGTGCTCCAGCAACCTCCTTAGCCGCAACGGTCGTGCCAAGCCCTGTCACTCTATGTCCCGCTACCTCATGGCCCTTGTCGGACACCTCGTCGAGACATCAGCCATCCAATCTCCGCAATGAACTTCCTCACCAACAGCAGTGGGAGGACACTAGATGAGCTCCTCAGGCAGGGACACTGTAGCGATGGGAATACCGTACTCCGCTTGTGCAGGTCCCAAAACCAGCCCCTCATAGGCACCAACCTAGTCGCCTACAGCCAACGCAAGATTCTTCGAAAGCTCGCCACCAACTGTTGACTCAACGACTTTAGAAGCTTGGCGTGACGAGGACATGAAAGTGGGAGCCATTCTCCTCGAAGACCTCCTAGACAAACGCACTCACTCCAACGCGGCCTCATCTTCCATAGAGGAAAAGGAAGAATCAGAAGAAGTATGGACAGAGGAGATACGCAGCTGCTTGGCCAGCAGACTGGAGGGCTCACGGATAACTAATGCCCCAGGCTTCCTTTGGAGTGCAGCAGGCGTCAAGCACAAACCACCTCGGAGCCAGGCTCTCACATGGTGGTACTGAAGGCTTATGGGGTCAACTAGTACCCTCTCTCGTAGAGTGATCACGTGCACCCGGATAAGCTTCATTAGTTGCTTTTCCAGGGTCTCCTCGTGGCACTTCAAGGAGCTAGTCAGGTCAAGCCGCACGTTCCCCCACTCGTTAAAAATGGCCCAGTCAGTAGGGACCATCAAATAGAAATAACGGTCCTTTCAACTATTCATATAATTTGGATTCACCCCCTTGAAGTTGAAGTTTGATTGTGGAGACGGCAAAATCCAGTCTGCGGTCTAAGTGAAGCACAAAGTTGCCCTCACCGACCTAATGTAGAATTGGCAGCCATGACAATGAGAGAAGATGCATAAAGATACCAAGCATCAGGTGGCATTGGGATGAAGCCTTGCCACTGGAACTCCTAGAGTTGTTAGAGTAGTGCACAATTTTGGCGGCACTAGAAAACCAAGTCCATCCCACAAGTGAATCTCGTACACGGTGATAAATCTCTCTGACGGGGAGCAAGCCCTACCATCTTCACCCAGTAAAAGAAACTCCATATTCCCCAAAATCTTGAAGTGGGAGAATAACGATTCGACATTGCTGGTGGTGAAGATGGATCGAATCGATTTAACCTCCCTGGAAGCCATGGACGATGATGCAATGAGAGAAAGCAGATGAGAAGCGGTTCACAATTGATTGAAAACAAAAGAAAAATGCGGGAAATGGCGATGCAGCTCAGGGTTTAGATAGAAAGAGCCCAAGCACCAAACAATGTCGCATAAAAGAAGGCAAAATGTTGCCCGTCATTATGGCAACGATACGCATCCCCTTGTCGAGGCGCTGTAGCACGTCAATCAAATGACGTCAGTAATGATATTCTGACAGACTCGAGACGGCCAACAAATAAGGAAAATTTGTAGTTTTTAAGGTCCTGATGCCATTGCTTCCCAAAGTGGCAAAATCGCGGTGCACGACCCTTACAAGCCCGAGGTAGATTCGACCAGCCTTGTCCTCACTCAGTGTTTAGAATGAATGACTGCAGGACTGGAATGCTAGAAGAGCGGCCCACCAGGGAGCTGCACCACAAGGGTTGGCGGTCGACAAGCTATATGACGCAACATTCAGACATCCAAATCACGTACGGCATGAGATAATAACCAAAATAGTTTAGCATGTTTTATTAAAAAGTTCAAAGTGTATATTTCAAGGGAACTCTCAGCCTCAAAGTACAAAAAGAAAGAAAGAAGATCTAGCCCACGCCTATGGCTTGCTAGAACGGCCACCCCGGGATCTTCCACTGTGAGATCTGCTCGGCACAGATCCCCGACCATCCCCTGATAGTGAGAATGGTCAAGGCTCACCCCTCAGTCAGGCATTTTCACGACGAAGGTCTACTAATTCCCACAGAGTCTTCTGGATCTCATCTTCAAGCAAAGCTATTTGATCAAGAGCCTGAGCGTGGGCCTCCAAAAGCCCTCAGAACTTTGTCCCAACACTCGACCTCCTCAACGGCCCTACACAGGTAGAAGATCACCCCCTGTGATGGCCATGCCAGTCCTCGGCACCTGAGAAGCAGAGTTGGTGATGAGGAGGCTCATGAGCCAAAAGAGCTGCCCTCTTCCGACGAGACCTCCTCTGACCCGCCTTCCAGAGCACCTCGAGATACCCATTCCTCAATGTGCTGAAGGACCTTAGGGTACCCTTCAACCAACGCTGTTAGCGGCTAACCCAACTTCGCCTTGTGTGGCATGAGATCTCTGGCATAGAAGTTGTTGACTCTGCCCCACCTGTTTGGGACCCACCAGTCAGGGCCAACCTCCAAAAAGAAGAAGCGAGATTTCCAGCCTTCCGAAAACCCTGGCCTCACCTCACCTCACTCAGTCGGAATCGATCGCGAGGAATAAAGGAAACCCAATTGCCCTCTTAGCTAATCCGGAGTAGCACCTTCACGGACTAGGTGTCCAGGGTGAGCCTCCTAGCATGGAAGAAAGAAAACAGAGTAACCAAATTCTGGATAGCAATTGGGTACAGGCAAGCCACAAGGATCCCCAGGACACCAAAATCTCATGCAGTTGCCTCTGAAGTGGAAGCTGGAAGCCAACATGAAGGTGCTTGTCGTAAACAAAAATGAACCCACAAGGAGGACAGCAAGTTGTGCCACCAGCGCCAGGGACTGCAAACAAGGCAAAGTCGAAAAGGTAACCCTCGCCAATTAAAAGCTCCACATCTTTGCTAGACAATGTCGATCAAATATCGAAGATGCCATGGGAAACCGTTCAAGTATTGAGCAAATTGACAAGAAGTATGACAAATTAAGGCAAGGATGTTCTAAAAGTGATGGAAAAAATACTCAGGGGTTAGGACTTAAATAAGTCATGACCCCACCAGAAATAGTATCATTCAGGGGAAGCGAATTAGTGTGCCCCACGTAGCGGCAGCGACATATGGCCTCGCCCAAATAAACCACAATGCATCATTTCGCGAGCGCAACAATGATGCCTGACACCCTACTATCCAAAGCAATCAGTGCACTAAGACGGTTGATTAAAGTGACAGCGAACAATGTAGTCAGCGCTGCCCTGACACGCCTTTCTTCAAGGTTGAAAACATACGGTGTGCGGCCCTGGCAGGCTTGAGGCTGATTCACCTGGAAAGTCCCCCTTGCTGAGCACTTGAAAGGCCAATCGAGAGGCGGATCATAATAAGATCGAGCCGCTGGCTGGCCGAACTGTCAACTTAGCGGACGCCAAGCAACCCAAAACTACATACAAGCATTTCAACTGTCTAATGTCATGCGAAAGAGTTAGAAGACACAAGTTAAAAAACAAAACAATGCTCGGAAGTTCTATTCATTAATTTCTTTTACAAAGTACAAAACTTATATCGATAAATGTACATAGTGAAAGAAAGCAAATAAGATACATGGAACGACGATCTTGCAGTGCTCGCTTGGAAACTGGTTTTCAAAAGACACCCTCGGGAAAGACAGCCACGGCCAAAGCACCAAGCAGCTGCCCACTACCTACCCATGGAAGCATCCAGACCACGGACTAGGCACTGCAGAAAGTGAATGGGAAGCAATTCCCTAACGAAGTGGAAAGCGAGATGCCACCACCCTCATGTAGGAAGCTTCAAACCAAGAGATCCTCCGCTGGGGCCCACCATAGCCCTTCTGCAGATGACTGAGCCAGTGCGGCGTCGGTGTGTTAACCCATAGCTAAACTTCAGAAACACCTCTCCCAACAAGCTCGAGAAGTGACCCTTCGGTGAAAGGAATTGAAGGCCAACGCTCCCCCAGAATCCAAGACAACGGGAGTAAAGCGATCACGCCTAGAACTTCCTCCAGAGGCTACGCCACAAGATATGAGATGTAGAAGGGAGGTAACGATGGCACTATGATTGAACCAACCTCATTACGACATCAAGGAAGTCGAGGGAGGAGAACCACGGTAGACTTCAAGCACTTCTTCAAATCTTAGAGAACTCCATTTGATCCTAGTGGGAGGTAGCGAAAGACCCATCCCGATTTTGAACTCCCACACCACTTGGTGTGAAGATGACCCATAGAGCAAAGAGCAATGAGCCCCTTCTTTTATAGCTGTGGGAGGAGATCGATGAGCCCTAAGTGAGAAGTCATGTTTGCCCGCATCAAGTGCCGGGAACTAGCAAGGAATCGATGCCAAGCCTCAAATCAGTGACAAGACTTTTCCAAACAGAGCAACAAATCCCTATGACCCTGTACGAAAAGCTGTAAGGCTCCTGGGAAAGGAGCACAGCTCTCAAAAATGGTTGAAGCATCTCCTCAGGATGGGACGTATGAGCAGGCAGCTAGAAGTAACAATCACGACATGCCAGGAGTTGGCAGAGCCTAGTCACACAACCTAGGGGGCTAGTGATGGGTTTTGTTAAAGATCGGCCCAAATCCAAACAAAATCTATCCATAAAGAAAGGCCTCACAATAACTGGAGACCAAAAGGCCCAAACGGCAAGCCCAAACTGGTCAAAACTTAGTGGCTTGATGGAGATAATAACCGGTCAGGCCCAACAAGTAGCCCCTGCGACGCGACCAATCATGATGGAAAAACCCTCCAATTTCACAGCAACAGCCTAGCCAACACAGAAACTGTTGATGTAAGAGCCTACCATTAGTGGCCATGGTCAATGATTAAAAACGGCACTACTATTTCCAGGATGCTGCTGCCGTCAGCTAGCCTCAGTGAATCACCGGTTGGAATAGTCAGGAGGGTGTCAGCAAGCACCATTCAGGGTTGAACTACCATTGTAAGGCGACAACTAACACGTCGACCGTGACCACCACAAGGACAGGCCGATGAATCATGGCAAGACACTTGTCAGAAGTTTCAGTGTCAATGCCATCTCTACGAAGTATTACAAATGCCCTTCACCATCATTGGGGAAGGGAGGACCCGAATCAACACACAGGAGTTCAGAAAGAACCAAACTCTCTTTCAATCTCATAGCTCTTCCTCTCTCTCTCTCTCTAATTCTCCATGCCGCTCCCTATCAAGCGCACCACCAGAGCCTAGTAATCCGTCAGCTCTCAAAGCCACTCCCTATTGAGTGCACGATCGAAACTCAATCCTCTGTTAGCTCGTAACACTGCTCCACGCCGATTGCACTACTGGAGCTTAGCACTCCATTAGCACTTAAAACTGCTTACGATCGAGCACATTATTGGAGCCCATTCCTCAACAAACCTCACTTTCCCCCATACAAGTGTATTAACACATTTTTTTACATCATCTATGCATTTTTCTATCTATCGTAAAAGATATTTGATTTAAGTATCGGATGATAAATTAGGAAGTGAGTCTCTTCAATCTTCTACCTTTTTCTTCGTTCTTTGCGGTGTATAAGATCCATGTTAATAGAGATAGAGATCGGACCTGTCTGAATTTGATCCAATGTGAAAGATCCAATGACTCCTTAATCTGTACAATAATTCGAATTTAGGAACACATCAATATTGAATCCAGTCAATAATAATAGTCTCTCTAAACTTTTAATGATGTTTAGTAAAATGTCTTGTTATTATAAATTATTTACTAGTAAACTTGAATCATCGTTATTGATATAATTTTATACAAATAACATCATATTATAATT
>JAODPA010022149.1:0-12921 GCA_025585075.1 Nepenthes mirabilis | reverse complement strand
GTTTTTAAATATTTAAATTTTTATTTTTGGATACAACATTTTATTAGAATACGACTTGCTTATTTGAATAGTAAATAAATAATTAAAATTCACAATGAATATACAATACTTATCAATAATGAAATAGGACGTAATTTTTACGTAAAAAATTTTCTTAAGAATGAGAGAGAAAAGATATAGGACGATATATTCGAAATATTTTCACTATATAGTCACATTGATTACATAAACCTATAAATACATGGATTAGACACATTATAACAAATAGACCAAGTAACAATGAGTATAAGATGAAATAATAGAAAATATAATCTGTAAAATATTCTTCTCAACTCCAAGAACAACGTACCTAAGATCAATGGAGACTGAAATATGATTCTAAACTCAATCGGATACTCAAATATTTCTTCTCTCTTTTCTCTTTCTTTCTCTTTTTTTCTCTAACAAACAACCTCTAGATCTCAAAAAAATAAGTGGTTAACCCTAAAAATGTGTTAATACATTTTTATACTATGAGTAGCATTTGAGTACCCGTCAAGTGCCCTTTGAGCTCGAGTGCCACTAGAAACAGCACCTTGGGTGCGCCTCAAGCGTGCCCCTTCTGGTATCGGCATCTTAGGTGCCCATTGGGGGCACATCAAACACCTGACTATTGGATTTGGCTCCTCGAGAGTTCTTTGAGCGCTCTCTCTTTGGAATTGGCGTTTCAGGTCTTAATTACGGGTACTTCGCGCATAAAAACCCCAACCGTCATATCAGTATAATACTCGTATGACCTCATTCAAATCACCAAACGGCACATCAAATGGGTATAGGCCCACACGAAGTGACCCATAACCCAACAAACTTTTCCTCGTGGCCATGTGGGGACAATCATCGTCATCATCCTGGCTATGATTCGGCAAGTTTTAAACTTTTCTCTCTACAACACTTTAGTCATCATATCCGATTTATTCTATTCGGTCTTGACCTTATCAAGCGTCAACAACTCCAAGTTAACAACATTCTACATCCAATGATATCTCATATCAATGTGTTTTGATCTAAAATGAATGATGAATTTTTACAAAGGTAAATTACATTTTAATTATCACAAAATAGCACATATTGCTTCTACTTGAAACTAAATTCCTGGATGAACTTTTTCATTCATAGCATTTCCTTACCACCATCACAACAATAAATTTTACATCGATGGTCGAGAGAGTAATATACTTCTGCAATTTGGATTGTCAAGAAATTACTTCTCTCGTAAACATGACTAAATTTTTCGAGGAGAGCCTCCGAGAGTCAATATTGTCCACCATGTCTGTATCAGTATACCCAACCAAAAGTGGCCTATCACTTTCGAAATACAAGGACAACTTGAAAGTTCATCGGAGATACCTTAATATCCATTTTATCACAGACCAATATTCATTACCAAGATTTGACAGGAAACGGCTAACCGTTCCAAAAGTATGAGTAATATTTAGTTTTGTATACATCATGGCATGCATCAAGCTACCCATGGCTAAAAAGTAGAGTACACCTCTCATGCTTACCTTTTCATCATCCGTGAAAGGGCGATACTAGTTACGCAATTTAAAGTGATTAACCAACAAAGTGCTCACTGGTTTTGACTTCTTCATTTTAAAATGTTGAAACATCTTCTCCACATAACTCTCTTGGGACATCCATAATTTCTTTGCCTTACGGTTATGAAATATTCTAATACCTATAATTTATTTTGTCAGCCCCAAATCCTTCATGGAAAATGATTTCCTAACCTGTTACTTCAATTCGGTAATCTAGGAGGCATTTTACCTAACAATCAGCATATCATTCACATAGAAGAGGAGAATAACAAAATCATCTTCGATTAACTTTTAAATATAGATATAATGGTTTGAAATAGTCTTCCGATAGTCTTAATCCATCATAATAGACTCAAATTTTTTATACCATTATCTCGAAACTTGTTTCAATCTGTATAGACTTTTTTTTCAGATGACACACCAAACCTTTCTTCCCTTTAATATAGAATCTCTCTGACTATTCCATGTAGATTTCCTCATCAATGTAACCATGAAGAAACTCCGTTCGCACATCAAATTGTTTCACCTCCTAATCAAGAACAACAGTCAATTCGAGTACCACTTGGATTAAAGATATCTTCACAATTAAGGCAAAAATCTCTATTGATTAAACCATTTTACAACCAACCTCATTTTATACCTTAGTTGTGGGCTATTCTCGTCATCCTTCAAGTGGAATGTCCACTTGTTCTTAAAAGCTCATTTTTCCTTCGACAATTTTGTCAGCTCAAATGTGTAATTTTCTTGCAATGATTTTATTTCATTTTGCATGACTTCTATCTACTTTGATTTATGCCCATCTTCTATGGTTTTAACAAAACTTTTGGGCCCTCCTCCATCGATAAGTAACACATAGTTATCAATTGATATGTGAATAGAAGGCCTTCAATCTCTTATAAATCATCGAAGTAGAATGGTCTCGACAGGTTTAGCAACATCATGAGGAATAATATTATCCTCATCATCTGGCATAGGAGTTGCACGGTCTTCTTCCTTTCAGCATTGCATTGATTACCATCTTCATTACGAATAGGTACCGGTATCGAGGATTCAAGATTTGTATCACAAACCCATTTATTATCGTTGTTGGAAACAACCTTCGCTTCTTTGCTGATAACTTCAATCGTCTCATTCTCGACAAATACCACATCTCTTGATCCGATTAGTTTCTTCTCTATCGGATCATAAAAACGATACTCCAACTCATCTTCCCCATACTCGAGAAAGATTCACAATTTTGTTTTTGACTCCAATTTGGACCTCTCATCCTCAACGACGTGGACAAAGATTTTGCACATGAATATGCACAAGCAGTCGTAGGGCACCTCCTTTCAGGACCACACCTTCTTCGAGATGCCTCTATTCAGTGGGCCGCTTGGAGATAGGTTGATAACATTAGCCATGACATTCAAGGCTTCCCCCAAAATGAACCAAGAAGCTTTGCCTCCGAAATACTCAATGAACTCCTTTATCAATGTCCTATTCATTCGTTTAACTATACCATTTAATTGCAGTATTTTTGGTAAAATCCTTTAATATCGAATTTCGTATGACTGACAATACACATCAAATACTCAAATGTACTTTCTGCTATTGTCACTTCAGATACATTTAAATTTTTCTCTAATTTCCTCTCAACTAAAGCATGAAATTATTTGAACCTTTCAATTTTAGTAGATACACCCACAGTTATTTTGAACAATTATCAATAAGTGTGATAAAATACAGTGCTTCTTTGAGTGTCTTTACCTTGAGAGGGCACATATGTCGGTGTGGACCAACTTAAGAAGATCGACTATTTTTGTGGATAAGTTTCCATGGAATGAAACTTGCTATCACTTCCTCGCCATGCAGTGAGTACAAGTTTTCAATTTGGTTTCATTCAAACCCTGTAGAAAGTCCTTCTTGGCTAGACAATTTGACCCTTTCTCGCTCATGTGACTCAACCGTCGATATCACAAATCAGAAGACTCCTTACTTCTAGCAACATGTACATCTCCAACTAAAATAGAGGCTTCTAATACATACAAGTTAAAAACTTTCTTTTCCCAAACAACTACTAGAGACCCTCTAATCAACTTCCATACCCCTTCACAAAACGAGTTATAAAATCCTTCATCGTCGAGCTTCCCAAATGAAATTAGGTTTAACTGAATATCTAGGATGTGTCGTACATTCCTTAATAGCAACTTGGTGCCATTGTTAGTGGTAAGGGACATGTTACCACAACCAACAACCTGGGACATGTCTTCATTACCCATTTTTAATACTTCAAAATTACCGGGAGTATAAGACGTGAACAATTTCCTCCAAGACATAGGCACCACTGTCCACTACCCAATTGGTTTCATGATCCGCCAAATTGATCACTTCATCCTCATTGTATACCAACCAAAGGTTGCCTTTAGTAACAATTCAGGTTCTCTTTTTATCTCAGGCCTTATCTACTTTCTTCACATTTTTATCAACATTTTCACATTCCACTTATAGTGGTACTTATTGATGTGTCCTTTTTTTCACAATGGTGATATTCGAGGTTTTGGTACCTTAATTAGGACTTGCTTCAACTCTTGTTACCAGATTTAGAGTTGCACCATTTATTCCTTTCCAATGATTCAGAGACTAGCACTTCGGTGCGCAAAAGAAGATCCCTGTGAATGATATCTCATCTCATCATTTAGTATGGCTCCATTTTCTATTTCAAGATTCATCATACCATTTAGAGCAGCATTGATGAAGGTGATTCATATTATCTCTCAAGAGTCTAGCAAAGTAGTCAACAACTATAAGCTGAGCAACTCATCATTAAATTTGATACCCATACTATTCAACTGATTCACACATTCTTAAAATTTATTCAAATGATCGGCAATAGACATGCTCTCCTAATATCTCACTTGCAATAATTTTATCAAGCAGTATAATTTACTATTATCGATTTTTAAAGTATAGAGTGTCTCAAACTTTTTCCACAATGCCTTTATGTTCATTTCATTCTAAATGTGTTTGTACAAATTGCCGTTCACAAATTGTTGAATATAGTTACAAACTTATTCATATTCAAAAACCCACTCCATGAATTTTGACTAGGACTTTTGCATAATAAACACTGAGAGATGTATCATTTTTACAAATAATAAATATTTCATTTTATTCTTCTAAATATCGTAATTTGTACCATTCAAACAAACCATTTTATTTTTGACCCCCATTAACTCAAATAAGTCTCAATACACAACACTACTAATAATGTCTCTGATACTACTTGTTGTGATACAATTCGTCTATTTAAACCGTGAAAAAATAATCAAAAAGTACTTAATAATCACCAACAATAAAATAAGACGTAATTTTTATTTGAAAAATTCTCTTAAGAATAAGGGAAAAAATCACAAGACGATATGTCTGAAATATCTTCACTATATAATTAGTTTATTTACACAAATTTTACAAATATAAGGAATGGACACCTTGTAACAAATAGACCAAACAATAATGAATACAATCGAACTATGATAAAATAATTAATAATTCACAACAAGTATAAAACAATCACCAATAATGAAATAAGATAAAATTTTTATGTGAAAAATCCTTTAAGAATGAGAGAAAAAAATCACTGGACGACACATTTAAAATATCTCTACTATACAATCAGTTCGGTTATATAAACCCCACAAATATAAGGACTAAATATCTTATAACAAATGGATTGAGTAATAATGAGTACAAGATAAAAGAATAAAAAATATAAATGATAAAATATTTTTTTCAACTCTAAGAATAGTGTATTCAGGGTCTGTGGAGATTGAAAAATGATTTGATACTCAATCAGATACTCGAATCTTCATCTTCTTTTCTTTTTCTCTTTCTCTTTTTTTTTTCCTAAAAATCGACACTCTAGATTTCAAATAATACAAGCGGTTAACTCTAAAAATACGTTAGCAGGTTTTTATACTGTGAGACGTGCTCAAGTGCCTGTTGGGTACGCCTCTTGCACGGGTGCCATTGGAAATGGTACCTCAGTTGCTCCTCAAGTGCACCTCGAGTGCAACTCTTTTAGAATTGGTGCCTTAGGCGCCCCATGGGCCTCTCTCGAGCCGTCGGCTACATGATTCAGTGTTGCGAGTGCCCTCCCTTTTGAATTGGCATTTCGGGCTCTAGTCACGCGTGCTTTTTCAATCATTCATATTAGTACAATACTCGTATGACCTCATTTGAACCACCAAACAGTATGTCAAATGAGTATGACTCATATATAAGTGACCCATAATCTTACACAATTATCTAGAGCGTAAATAAAAAAATGTTGGATTTATTCCTCACAATTTTATTTATTTATTTTTTAAACCAGTATCATGACGGATGATGCCAAGAGTGCTGTGCATAAACCCCCTGAAGAAGTCTACCTGCATGCTTGGGTTTTGCCCACTTCAAATTTAATATCTGTAATCATACTCATGCTACCATCTTTTAGTATTTCTAATCTGCTATTTGCTTAGGCCAGCTAATTTCTATATTTTATATGTTGAGCAATAATATTCTATATTTAAGTACTTTTATGTACATATAATATTTTATAAAAAGCTTAATAATTATAATATTTATGGTCAGATTCAGACCGATCCAATTTTTGTTGTAGACTAGGCCAAGTATAGTTTTTGCCTAATAATGTTCAGCTCCATTGATCTAACTCAAAAAGTTACATTTTCCTCTCTATATCCGGCCTCAATCTAACTTTCATCATACATGTAGAGCACAGGGATTCAGTGCCGTCGAGCTTTTGCCTTCAAAACTTATTTTTGACCGACGAGTATCCTTCTGCCATGGCCCACGACGGAAGGAGGGTTGTCCTCCAATTGATGGCATCGCCTTTGATGTGCGGGACGCCTTCTACTTGTTTCCCTATTCCTCCAACCCCACCCCCATCCCCAAAAAGGCAAATCACTATTAATCAACAAGATTAATTAAGCCCAAATGATAAATTTATATAATCTGAACTTTCTCTGCAAGAAACCCGTAGTTTACTGAATTGATTGATACTAGGTATCTTGGTCAAAACTCAGGAATAAAATGTTAACATTTATGTTAGGTTACTTTCTTGTGAATAACACATCTATCGTGCATAAGATTTTTCAAATTTGGAGCTGTTAGGCATTTTCTCGCGATGTTTGCTCAACGTGATATCACTTAGATTTGTATGAGGTTTGCTCCATTGGAAAAATGCACCTAATGTGTATACAAATAACGCTTGTGCAAAGGCTATACTGTTTTTCGCGCATAAATTACATATAAAGGCACTCATGTGCTATTTGTATTATTTTTTGTACATGAGGTGCACCCAAAAGGTGTACATGCTATTGGGATCACTCCTGTATGGAAGTCCTTAGGACTTGAACAGAGTACGAATGTGCTGAGAGGATGAAGTTCTGGTCAACTTTGTTGACCGGAGTCAACTCTTTTGGTCAAATCTTCCGGTCAATATGTTGACCGTAATAAGTTGTAAGTCATCTGAAGAAGGGGATGGGCTATTTCGACCGGTCAATGATGTGGTTGATCGGCTAATATGAAGTGACGGACAATACAATTGGCTTGCTGTATTTGGAAGACCTGAACAACTGTTATGCCCAAAAAGTGTACAGTTGACCTACAATTCTGGGTGGTTGGTGGAAGTCATTCTCGAGACTCCAAAGGCTAATTGATTTGTAGAAGCAAGCATGCGCTGCCTACCGTAAGACCAGGCATGCACATGCAGGCAGACCTTAAAAATTGAGCACCAACTACTAAGCTATGGTGATTAGCGTGTGTATATGTATGTACACTTTGCATATATCAAATTGCAGATATGGCAAGGCAAGAATAAGAATAAGGAGAAGACACCGGCTAAGCTGTGAGAGAGTGTAACAGAGGAGTAAAAGTGAAAAGAAAGAGAGCTGTGAGTGAAAACAAAGTGAGAGAGCCTTTGTTTACTTTTGCTCTGTTCTTATTTTTATCTCCTATAATTTTATCATACTTAGTGATTCTCTGTGGACTTAGTGTCATGTGATTTTTTCCTTAATTTAGAAAGATTTTTCACGTAAAATAAGGTGTCTGTTTCTCTTCTCTTGTCTCTACATCACAGTGCTCGTTGTACTTTATTAGTTGGTTGTCCATTTCGGGCCAATAGAAGAAAACTGTTCCTGTACTCTGTCCATAGGTCGCTCGTTGCCCGCCAACAAGTGGTATCAGAGCCTGGTTTACAAATTCGTCTGAATGGCGACGTCAACCTCAAAGAACTTGCCATTTAGTGTAAAACAGTTCAATGGGTAGGGTAACTTCATCATCTGGCAGGAGAGGGTGAATAACATCTTGACGAGAGAAGGAACAATGAAAGCACTGAAAAAGAAGGAAGATAATCCAAAAAGCCTATCAGAGGAGGATTGACAAGATAAATGAGATCTTGCCAATTGCACTATCAAACTATACTTGACAGACAACACGCTCCAGGAGGTTCTTGGCCTGACTAATCCGGTAGAGGTGTGGGAGAAGCTTGAAAGCCGATACAAGTCCAAATCTTTGACAACCAAGCTTCATATTAAGAAACAGTTCTATGGCCTGTGGTTGCAAGAAGACGACAACTTTGAGAAGCATTTGGACGACTTTAATCGGATTATAATTCAGATATCTGCCCTTGATGAGGTAATCAAGGAGGAGGATAAGGCATAAGTGCTGCTGGCCTCTCTGCTAGCTTCTTATGACCATATTGTCACCACGTTACTGTTTGGGAAAGATACTCTCAAACTGGAAGAGGTCATTGCCTCCCTACTCATGAATGAGTCAACGTGGTCACAAGAGGCTTCGACGCCTTCTCATAGTGAAGTACTTGTGATCGAATCCAGGGGACAAAGCAAAGGTCGAAGCCAGAAGCCTAGAGAGAAGGGACGGAGCAAATCTCGTTCAAGGTATCAAAACCTTGAGTGCCATCATTGTAGTAAAAAGGGTCATATCAAAAAGCAGTGCTTCAAATGAAAGTACGAGATCGCCGAGAAGGAGAAAGGAGAAAAGGGACGAAGTGAGGAAAAGTCCTCAATCTCAGTGATCACAGGAAGCGACCTCCTGGTGACATGTGAAGAAAACGTGGCAAACCTGACGGACTAGGAGTCCGGTTGGGTGATTGATTGTGGTTCCACTTTGCACGCCACGTCAAAAAGGAGATTATTTACATCTTATACTCTAGGAGACTTTGAAGTGATTAGGATGGGTAATGAAGGAACATCTCCGGTGGTAGGTAGGGGAGATGCTGTCTTGGTCACAAACAACGGGACAAAATTGACGCTGAAGGATGTACGTCATGTCCCTAACATTTGGCTGGATGTCATCTCAGCCGGTTGATTGGATGACAAAAGTTTTTGCAATACCTTCTGTGAATGCGAATGGAAATTGATCAAATGATCACTTGTTATGGCAAGAGGGAAAAGAGCTCCGGCCTGTACATCATGAAGGCGTTCGCAATGGTCAGAGATGTAAATGCTGATACCAGCAAGGAAATCGAGGACTTGTGGCACAGGAGGTTGGGCCACATTAGTGAACGCGGAGTGAATCATCTAGCCAGGAAGGGCCTTATTGCCGGAGAAAAGGAGGGCGGATTAAGGATGTGCCCTCACTGCTTGGCCCGCAAACAGAGAAGAGTCTCGTTTCATGGAAACTTGTCCACCCCAACGGCAGGACAACTTGAGCTCATCCACACAGATGTGTGTGGACCATTCAAAGAAAAGTCACTTGGTGGAACTCAATATTTTGTCTCTTTCATTGATGACTGTTCCAAAAAACTGTGGCTCTATCCGTTGAAGTCCAAGGACCAAGTCCTTGATGTATTTGAGCAATTTTATTCTTTTGTGGATCGTCAAACGGGGAAGAAACTGAAGGTCATCTGAAGCGACAATGGCGGCGAATACTTGGGACCTTTTGATACCTATTGCCGGTCACGTGGTATCAGGCATCAGAAGACACCACCAAAGACACCACAGTTGAACGGAGTGGCTGAGCGGATGAACTGCACACTTCTAGAAAGAGTATGGTGTATGGTTTCGAAAGCTGAGCTCCCCGGAAACTTCTGGGCCGAAGCACTGAAGACGGCGGCCTATATTATAAATAGGTCACCCAGTAAACCCTTGAAGGGTGAAGTGCCGGAGAAGATATGATCAAATAAGGAGCCATTCTATGATCATCTACGGGTGTTTGGATGTAAAGCCTTTGTCTATATCCCAAGAGATGAAAGGACAAAACTGGAGCCAAAGACGATACAGTGCGTCTTTCTGGGCTATGGGGAAGATGAGTTAGGGTATAGATTCTATGACTTAGCTGGAAGAAGACTTGTCCGGTCAATGGATATAACTTTCACTGAAAATAAAACGATCAAGGATATTGGCAGAAAAGTCAAGTGTGATGACGAGCGGACGAACAAAGTAAGTATCGAAGTTATCCGTCCAGTATCTCAGGAGGGAGGGAACAATGGTCATGAGGCGGTCGATCACAATGGTGAGGAAATAATAACTCCTGATGAAGACGAGGATGAAGTCATCCCTCTACCGGCCGAGGATTTGCCTGTAAGACGATCTTCACGAAACAGATGGCCATTTGTCCGTCTGTCGCCTAGTGAGTATGTTATACTCACTGATGTCGGAGAGCTTGAGGACTATGGAGAGGCTGTGAAGGACGAAAGTAAGGAGAAATGGCTAGAAGTCATGAAGGATGAGATGAGTTCTCTTCATGAGAACCACACCTTCGACCTAGTCAAGCTTCCTAAGGGGAAGAAGGCATTAAATAACAAATGGGTCTTCCGATTGAAAATAGACGAGAACACCAAGGAGCCTAGATACAAGGCACGGCTGCTGGTAAAAGGTTTCGGTCAACGGAAGGGAATTGACTTTGATGAGATCTTTGCTCTGGCGGTGAAGATGTCTTCCATAAGGGTTGTGCTGGGATTGGTAGCCGCCTAAAACCTAGAAGTAGAACAGATGGATGTCCGGATGGCTTTCTTCTATGGTGAGTTTGAAGAAGAAATTTATATGGAACAGCCGGAAGGGTTTGAGGCTAAGGGAAAGGAACAACTTGTCTGTCATCTGAGAAAAAGTCTGTATAGTTTGAAGCAAGTTCACCGACAGTGGTACAAAAAGTTCGACTCAGTTATTGCCCGTCAGGGATACCGGCGGACTACTTGTGATCACTGCGTATTTGTACAGAGATTTTTTTGATGATGATTTTGTCATCATTCTCCTATATGTAGATGACATGTTGATCGTTGGACGTAACGGTGCTCGAATAAAGGAGCTGAAAAAGTAACTTTGGCGGTCATTTGCTATAAAGGACCTTGGATCAGCAAAGTAAATTATGGGAGTCAAAATTATACGCGATCGAAAGGCAAGAAAGTTGTGGCTGTCGCAAGAAAGCTATATTGAGAAGCTGTTTCAACGATTCAATATGGATAAGTCGAAGCCTGTGAGCACAACATTGGCGAACCACTATAAGTGAAGCACTCGTCAATGTCCGTCCTTAGATGACGAGAAGAAATACATGAGAGGTGTGCCCTACTCCTCAGTTGTGGGAAGCCTGATGTATGTCTTGATGTGCACTAGACCGGATATAGCTCATGCTGTTGGGACAGTTAGCCGGTTTCTGTCCAATCCAGGGAAGGAGCACTAGTTTGCAGTGAAGTGAATTCTGAGATATATCCGAGGAACTTCCAAGAGGTGCCTGTATCTTAGAAGTGATAAGCCCCAACTACTGGGCTATTCGGACACTGATATGACCGGCGACATAGACTTGCGCAAATCTACTTCAAGCTACTTGGTGAAATTTGCGGGGGGTGCAGTCTCTTGGCAGTCCAAGTTGTAGAAGTGCGTGGCCTTATCCACTATTGAAGCCGAGTATATCGCAGTGACGAAGGCTTGCAAGGAAATGTTATGGATGAAGGAGTTCGTTTAAGAATTGGGTATTGAACAGGAGAGATATGTGGTACTCTATGATATCCAGAGTGTCATTCATCTATGCAAGAACTCCTCATTTTATTTCAGATCGAAGCACATTGATCTGTGATATCATTGAGTAAGAGATACACTTGAGGATGATCTACTATCACTGGACAAGGTTAGCACTGAAGAAAATGGAGCAGGCATGATGACTAAAATTCTACCAAAAGGGAAGAATAAGACATGCTGCTAGATAGCTGGGCTAACAAATTTAACTTCCTTACGGTCGTGAGGGCAAATTTATTGGGATCACTCCCGTGTGAAAGTCCGTAGGATTTGAACAGTGCACGAATGTGCTGAGAGGATGAAGTTCTGGTCAACTTTGTTGACCAGAGTCGACTCTTTCGGTCAACTCTTCTGGTCAATATGTTGACCGTAATAAATTATGAGTCATCTGAAGAAGGGGATGGGCTACTTCGACCAGTCAACGGTGCTGTTAACCGGCTAATATAAAGCGATGGACAATAGAGTTGACATGCTGTATTTGGGAGACCTGAACGACTGTCATGCCCAAAAAGTGTACAATTGACCTACTCTTCTTGGTGGTTGGTGGAAGTCATTCTCGAGACTCGAAAGGCTGATCGATCTACAGAAGTAGGTTTGTGCCGCCTGCTGCAGGACCAGGCATGCATATGCAGGCAGACCTTGGAAGTTGAGCACCAACCACTAAGCTATGGTGATGGGTGTGTATATGTATGTACACTTTACACATAGCGAATTGCAGACGTGGTAAGGCAAGAATAAGAAGAAAGAGAAGACACTGGCCAAGTTGAGAGAGTATGTAACAGAGGAGTGAAAGTGAAAAGAAAGAGAGTTCTGAGTGAAAACAAAGTGAGAGAGCATTTGTTTACTTTTACTCTGTTCTTATTCTTGCCTCCTGTAATTTTCTCATACTTAGTGATTCTCTGTGGGCTTATTGTCACGTAGTTTTTTCCTTAATTTAGAAGGATTTTTTACGTAAAATTAGGTGTTCGTTTTTCTTCTCTTATCTCTACATCACAGTGCTTGTTGTACTTTATCAGTTGGCTATCCATTCTGGGCCAACAGAAGAAAACTGCTCCTGTACTCTGTCCATAGGTGGCCCGTTGCCCGCCAACACATGCTCCAGTGCTAATGTAAAATGCTATGCATATTTTCAGAGCATTCATTGTGAGAATTTGAGAAACACTTTTTGTGAATGCTTTAGAGAAATAGAGAGAGAAGATGGAGGAGAAGATTATCGTCAACTATTTAAGCTCTAAATCTTATTCTGACTTTTACTATATTTGGGTACATTGTTCAATTGTTTATGTAACATCCCAAATTTTTATCTAAAATAATTTAAATTATTTATTATT
>JAODPA010022138.1:0-12921 GCA_025585075.1 Nepenthes mirabilis | reverse complement strand
ACCAATAAAAATAAACAATTTAAAAATTTTGTCACTTAACATTAATTAAGATAAAATTAATTTTAACTGTCTCAGAAATAGCTACATATTCATCACAATTTATTACAATATAAGTTACAATACAAATTCTCTTCAACTGGCTATAATTACATATCATAATATAAACGACCACTATCATTAATTTGTCCATCACAATCTACACCCACAACTCTAAGTAGTGATGGTATTATAATGCTCCACTCAACTCTGAATTCGGGGGATCAGTTTCCTGTAAATATAAAAATTCATATTAATTTATAGAAAAAAAATCAACTAAAAAATATTAAAACAATTAAATGACGCTCGATGCTTAGCGCCAATTCCAGATTGATGGCAAAGCATCGACGCTAAAGGCTCTCTCGAGTTGAAATCATTATACCCAATTCCAGATTTATGCCCAAAAAACAGCGCTCGAAGATCGCTCGAGTTGAGCTCATGTACCGATTCCAGATTGATCGAGATGAAACGGGACGAGAGGCTCACTCGAGTTGAGATTAAGTGCCAATTCTAGATTGATAGCCCAGAAATAGTGCTCGAAGCTAGCTCCAGCGGCACTGAGTCACCGATTATACATTGTTCGCAAAAATGGCATTTTCAAATATAAACTCAAACTGACTCAAAATACTATAAACTTAATATTTTGAATATATATCATATTAGACTTACAGACCATATGGTACTTCATGATAATTGATTATATTGCTAGCTCATGTCTAAGGAAAGTAAATCCATAGAAAATTGTTGCATGTAAATAATAAGATGATAAAGGAGCTCCCAGATTTGTCCCAATTTCAAATGTTTTAAAATAAATAAATAAATAAAAATTTATCTCTAAACATAAGCAGCTATTTCTATCGTGATCAGTTGTCTTTAACACATCACATCTTTTAAGCTTAACGATTTCAACAACATTCAAATACAGTATATTCTTACTAATGTTCTGAATATGATCTTCCTTCTTAACAGAGCAAAGGAATGTACTAAAGGCAGTAAGATTATCTAGGCAAATAGGTTGTTTAATCATAGATGGGAGATTTGGGCTTTTATCTGCGACAAAGTTTGGTGCACAGTAGCCATTTCTATTATCGTCAATCACAAAACCATTCACCTCTAAATATAATGCTAGAATTCTCTCTCTAAAGATAACGCCGAGAAGAAATAGCACCGGTGTAGTGACAATAACGATAGCATCAGCCGTCCTCTGCTCTCTCTCAGGAATCATTAGCAGAGTTCCTGAAACAATTGAAAACGGTTAAAAAGTTTGGAAACTATTCGAAATGCATACAAACAGCATTTCCACTTCCATTTAGCACCTTCATTAGAAGAATATCTCTTCATTGTTTAATAATAACAAAACAATGAGCCGCTGAATCTGCAATACCAAAACCACTGTACATCTCTGTGGTGGGAATTTCACTTCTTCAATGGCCAGAAAAAAAGAGCTCCACGCCTCTGCAATTGTACAAGAATAGAATCATTTCAAGAGGATGGTAGCACCCTAACAAATTTAAAATAGGCATATCATTCAAAAGTGGAAGCGAACATAATCTACCACCATAACATTTGCCATTAAACTCTAGATTTAAAACTTAGAGAAAACAAAGAAAAAGGTTGGAAACTAAAACACAATAAAGAAATAAAAAAACAAAACCGAACCAATGTTTTTCAGATGAAGAGTCAATCGTCAATCTATTTATGGTAATGACTCTTTGTATTTATATATAGTTTTTCGATTTCTTCATTAAATATTTACTTAACAAACTTACCCACCCCCACCATCATATTTTCGTAAACAAAACAAAGCACAGGCCCCAAGTCACATTTTGTCCGAATGTCATCAAGGCAAAGGAAATCTCAACCTTCACCTTCAAATATGTAAATCAATAGAAACTCCAACATAATTTCACAAATTCTCAATCCCCAATTTCAGCGACACCCAATTCCCAATTAGAGCACAAAACTCTGTTTTTCTACTATTTCAATTTCCACCCAAAATAATCATTTTCCACACAATAATCTCACCGACTAACAACCAGATTTTAACTTTAATAAGAAAAAACGGTTGCTAATGTCAAGAGAGGGAATAATTTTACCTGTAAATGAAAAGAAATAATTTTACTTGTCTGGTTCAATGATTAACAGTGGTGATGGCTTCGAATAGTGACAATGGACAACGGTGGCAAGAAGTAGCGGCAGTGTGGTGACAACAACCACAGCAGCGTGTTGGGGTCGGAACGACCCGGATCCACCCGATCCGGTCAAAGCAGCGGAAAAAATCCGAACCCCCCAATCATCGTTAGCCACCATGTAGTAGGAACAAAGAAACATAAGAGATGCACGGTATTTTTAACGTGGAAACCCCTTCACAAACCAAAGAGAAAAAACCACGGAACACATAGTCCACCAATAAATCCACTATGTAAAATGGTTACAAAAAACCCAGAGATAAAGTACAACAACCACCTTGGCTACACAAGCCCCAGAGACGAAAACGAAGAACAGAGCCCAAGAAAACAAAGTCCTCACACTTTGAGTTTCACTCCCTGCTCTCTCTTTCTTCCACTTTTTCTCTCCTCACTGTGGTGCACTCTACTCTCTCATTTTACAAGTGTTGGTAAAACGGCGGACGCCGTTTCACCCCCGCACACAGCGGCCGGTGCACTGCGCCCCTAGCGGTGTCTCCGTCGCCAGACCTGTGCAACCTGCACCCAGGGTGTCTGGACACACCCACATGAATGGTGGCCTTGCTGTGTCCGAGCACTCTGGGAACTCACCCTCCTGGTGAGTCCTCACACATTCTGCCACTCCTCCTTGGGTGCTGAGAACAGCACACACTCTCTCTGGGTGCTCCATACTCACTCCACCACACACACTGCATGCCCAGCATGCATATATATAAGCCCAACTGGAAACCTTTCAATTAATAAGTAGGTGGCGTGTGGACAATCTTCTGCCACCTACCCTGCTGCCTACACTGTAGCTGTCCACCTACTCTGTAATCGCCTATTCCCAAGAACGGCGCATGCTCTGACAAGTCTGCAACCTGGCGCCTGCTCAGACGGCGCATGCACTGACATGTCTGCAACTGGCCATCTGCACAAACGGCGCATGCACTGACAGGTCTGACACCTGTCCTCCAAAGGTCAACTGTCCGCTACGTGCAACAACGTCCTCGGTCGATACTGCACTCACGTCCTCGGACCATCTGTGCCCATGGCGATTACAATAGTCATATGGTGTTTTTTGGTCTCCAGGCAGTGACAACGACCTCGGACTTTCCAAGTCTTCGGTCCTCAAAGTGCACACCCCATGTCCACGAACGATATTATGCACTCAGCCATGTCCGCAGGGGATTCCATACCAGTGTCACCAACTGGTAAATTTCGGCCTTCCTTTTGGCCGTCCATGCGCTACGTCCGCGCACTATATCAGCGCAGCTTGGCAGTCCGGGAGCCCTGGCTGTCCGCGCGATCCGACTGTCCGCACGCCCTAGCTGTCCGCGTGCTCCAACTGTCCGCGCGCCCTGGCTGTCCACGCGCCCTAGTTGTCCGCGCGCCCTGGCTGTCCGTGCGCTCCGGCTGTCCGCGCGCCCTGGCTGTCCACGCGCCCCGACTGTCCGCGCGACCTGACTGTCCACGCGCCCTGGCTGTCCCCACGCTCCGGCACAGTCTGATGACAAATCAGTTTGTTGGGTTACCCACAAGGGAGTGACCAACCCCAACAAACTTCCCCTCACGACCTTGTGGGGAACATCTTCGCCATTTTTTCGGCGACCTTTATCACCTGCCTTTTGGCAGCTTCCCCTCAACTGGGAATCCCGGCGTCCGCTCTGCCCTTGGCCCTGCTAGCTCCGCCCTTGGTCCTGCTGGCTCCGCACTTAGCCCTGCTCAGCTCCACCCTTGGTCCTGCACAGCTCCACCCTTGGCCCCACTGGCCCTGCCGTTGGCCCTGCTGGTTCCACCGTTGGTCCTGCTCAGCTCCGCCCTTGGCCCTACACCGTTGGCCCTGCTGGCTCCACCCTTGGCCCTACACAACTCCGCCCTTGGCTCACACAGCTCCGTCCGCGGCCCACACAGCTCCGTCCGCGGCCCATTGCTGGTTTTGCCGTGCTTTTTACCGTTCCTTACTACATGGAAAACTCTTTTCACGATGACTCCAAATATATTTTGACTGCCACAAACCTCGGCGGCTCCACTTTTGCGGCACTTCATATCCTGGTACCGAGAACGTGACTTACACAGCCCTTTGGTCTTCAGACTTTGGGTCACGTCCTCGGCCCCATCATCTTCACAGGTACGCCTTTCCGGCTAGCACCTTCCGTAAGCAGCCCTTTCCGGGCCTGGGCCAATCTCAGCATTAACAGAGTCCTCGAATCTGTCCCCATGGACCTCTCGGACAGGACACCTCCAATTGGTCCTCGTCCATCCTTCAAGATTCTCGGACATCATGCTCTGGTGCCGAGTACGTGACTTACACAGCCATTTGGTCTTCAGACTTTGGGTCACGTCCTCTGCCCCTTCCCCTCGATTCGGTAACAAAAAACCTCAGACTGCTGAGAGGTGGACAGACCGCCGTCTCGTTTCCTCGTTCAGCACTGCTCCTCAGGTTATCATCAACGTCACCTTGCTGTCAGGAGAACCATGGCTCTGATACCACTTGTTGGGGTCAAAACGACCCGGATCCACCCGATCCAGTCAAAGCAGCGAAAAAAACCCGAACCCCCCAGTCATCGTTAGCCACCATGTAGTAGGAACAAAGAAATATAAGAGATGCACGGTATTTTTAACGTGGAAACCCCTTCACAAACCGAAGAGAAAAAACCACGGGACACATAATCCACTATGTAAAATGGTTATAAAAAACCAAGAGATAGAGTACAACAACCACCTTGGCTACACAAGCCCCAGAGACGAAAACGAAGAACAGAGCCCAAGAAAACAAAGTCCTCACATTTTGAGTTTCACTCACTGCTCTCTCTTTCTTCCACTTTTTCTCTCCTTACTATGGTGCACTCTACTCTCTCATTTTACAAGTGTTGGTAAAACGGCGGACGCCGTTTCACCCCCGCACACAGCGGCCGGTGCACTGCGCCCCTAGCGGTGTCTCCGTCGCCAGACCGGTGCAACCTGCACCCAGGGTGTCTGGACACACCCACATGAATGGTGGCCTTGCTCTGTCCAAGCACTCTGGGAACTCACCCTCCTGGTGAGTCCTCACACATTCTGCCACTCCTCCTTGGGTGCTGAGAACGGCACACACTCTCTCTGGGTGCTCCACACTCACTCCACCACACACACTGCATGCCTAGCATGCATATATATAAGCCCAGCTGGAGACCTTTCAATTAATAAGCAGGTGGCATGTGGACAATCTTCTGCCACCTACCCTGCAGCCTACACTATAGCTGCCCACCTACTCTGTAATCGCCTATTCCCAAGAACGGCACATGCTCTGACAAGTCTGCAACCTGGTGCCTGCTCAGACGGCGCATAAACTGACATGTCTGCAACTGGCCATCTGCACAAACGGCGCATGCACTGACAGGTCTGACACCTGTCCTCCAAAGGTCAACTGTCCGCTACGTGCAACAACGTCCTCGGTCGATACTGCACTCACATCCTCGGACCATCTGTGCCCATGGCGATTACAAGAGTCATCTGGTGTTCTTTGGTCTCCAGGCAGTGACAACGACCTCAGACTTTTCAAGTCCTCGGTCCTCAAAATGCACACCCCATGTCCCCAGACGATACTGTGCACTCAGCCATGTCCGCGGGGGATTCCATACCAGTGTCACCAACTGGTAAATTTCGGCCTTTCCTTTGGCCGTCCGTGCGCTACGTCCACGCATTATGTCAGCGCAGCCTGGCTGTTCGGGAGTCCTGGCTGTCCGCGCGCCCTGGCTGTCCGCGCGCTCCAGCTGTCCGCGCGCTCCGACACAGTCTGATGACAAACCAATTTGTTGGGTTACCCACAAGGGAGTGACCAACCCCAACAAGCAGCGAACATCACTAAGAAAAGCAGCGAAGAAAGAGATAGCATTGGCATACAGTGAAACCAAACTGAATAGGAACCAATGTGACGATGAGAATGCAAGCAACGACCGATATAGAACCTCCGACAAATCTGCTATATCGTCAATTAGTTGTCTTCACCATTTTGTGCTATAATGTCAGAAGTTATGGCTTCTCGTTCTCTCTCGTCGTCCCTCTCTCTCTCTCTCTCTCTCTCTCTCAAGCGTGCAGATTAGGATTCCAGCGAGCAGATTGAAGACGGAGAAGAGAGAAGAGAGAAGAGGAGGAGGAAAATGAAAATTGCCACCGCACCCGCCGTCTTTCAGTTTAAATTTTAGATTACTGTACACTCCATTGTGGTCTGTCGAATTGAATGAAATAGACGGGCAAGATTTTATCAGGTGAGAGTTAATCTCATCCATTGGATTAATTTTAAAATTCAATGGCTAAGATTAAATTTTACCGTAAAAATGCATGGGCTGTCCGATGAAAATCAGACGGGTCACCCCACCAAATCCCTGCTTTGGATGAGGCGGAGGAGTTACTTCTGAATCGACCACCTGGGACGATACGCCTCCAATTTATTAGCTGGAGGATGTGCCTCCATTGCAGCCACCAGAGAAGGGAAATCTACCCCGACGACATCAACCCTTCTTGATTCGCTACTTTCCGCGCCGACCACCTAAGACAAGTGTTGGGTTATGGGTCACTCCCATGTGGGCCCATACCCACTTGATGAGGCGGGTGGAGGTCCATATCCTCACCGCATGGATAAAGGTCAAGTCGGCTCTCTAGATGCATGAGCGGTTTTTTCAGAATGGCCGCCGCTTGCTATATGCTCGAGAGGAGCTCAAGCGGATTTTCCAGAATGTAGCCCGCTCGCTATCCACTTGAGAGGAGCTCGAGCGAATTTTCCAGAAGGTAGCCCGCTCGCTAGCCGCTCGAGCGGTGGCCGGCGCTCGTCGTGCGCTCGACAGCCGCTCGAGCGGGCGCCGGTGATATAAAACGCGGGACTTTCATTTTTAGGGTTATGCAAACACTTTGAGCGCCGTTCCAGAGAAGAGAAAAGAGAGAAAAGAGAGAGAAGAAGAAGAAGAGGAAGAATTGAGCCTCCGTTCGGGTTTTCAATCAAGTTTCAGTCTTCGGTGATCCCACGTACGAGACTCTCGCTGCCGTGAAGAACGTCTCCCGGGTTCCATCTCTTCTCTTATACTTTATACTTCTTGTACGGGCTGTCCACAATCAGTTGTTATTGTATTTCGTGATTTGGGGTTTGTGTAACTGGTCAACTGTTACTGGTGAAAATTTTAGACTCTGTGTCCCGTGATTTTTCTTCCTCGTTTCTTAAGGAGTTTTCCATGTAAAAATCTTGTCTTTCTTGTTTGTGTGTGCTGTTCGTGTGCTTGACTTTGCCTCTCACGTAATTTATCGCGGTTCAAACAACCTTTTAAATTCTAACAAGTGGTATCAGAAAATTTGGTTCGTGTTGGGTATTGTGAGTTGTTTGAATCGATGGCATCTTCGTCGTCAAAAAATCTGCCTTTTGGCATTGAGCAATTCAACGGATAGGGGAACTTCATTCTCTGGTAAGAGAGGGTGAAGAATATTTTGACGAGAGAAGGGACCGTGAAGGCGTTGAAGAAGAAAGATAAAAAGCCTGAAAAAATGACCGACGATGATTGGCAAGACAAGAGAGATCTTGCAAATTGTACTATTAAGTTGTGCCTGGCAGACAACATTCTTCAAGAAGTTATTGGCCTAACAGATCCGGCGGAGATCTAGGAGAAATTCGAGAGCCGTTACAAGTCCAAATCTCTGACAACTAGACTGCATATGAAGAAGCAGTTTTATGGCTTACGGTTATCAGAAGGAGGGAGCTTTGAGAAGCACTTGGATGAATTTAACCGGATATTGACGCAGATGTCTGCTCTTGATGAGAAAATCAATGAGGAGGATAAGGCACTGGTTCTACTGGCTTCTCTACCGGCCACCTATGATCACATCGTCACGACCTTGCTGTTCGGCAAGGATACCTTAAAGTTAGACGAAGTTATTGCCTCTTTGGTTATGAACGAGTCCAGATGGTCACAAGGGACATCATCGTCTTCTCATTCTGAGGTGCTAGTGACTGAATCCAGAGGAAGAAGTAAAAGTCGCCACCAGAAATCAGAAGAAAAAGGACGTAGTAAGTCACGGTCCAGATATCAAAACCTGAAGTGCCATCATTATGGCAAAAAGGGCCACATCAAGAAGCACTGCTACAAATGAAAGCGTGAGAATGCTGAAGGCAGTGAGAAAAAGACTGACAAGACTCGGGAGGAAGAAAGAGCTACTGTTGTTACCAGGACTGATCTTTGGCTGGTGTGCCAAGAGGATGAGGTGGTAAATCTGGCTGATCTTGAGACAAGCTGGGTGGTGGACAGTGGTGCTTCGCTTCATGTCACATCACGGAAAGAGTTATTCACATCATATACTCCTGGCGATTTTGGAGTGTTGAAAATGGGCAATGAAGCTATGTCCCGTATTGCTGGTTATGGTGATGTGTGTCTCACCACAAGTAATGGAACCAAGTTGCTGTTTTCAGACATGTTCCGAATGTTAGACTGAATCTAATCTCGGCTGGTAAGCTTAATGATGAGGTTTTTGTAGCACCTTCTGCGCATGAGCATGGAAGCTGACTAGATGGTCTCTAGTTGTGGCTCGGGTAGAAAAGTTTCTAACTTGTATATGTTGCAAGCCTCGATTACAGCGGGAGATGTGCATGTTGCTAGAGATGAGGAGCTTTCAGATTTGTGGCACCGTCGGTTGAGTCACATGGGTGAGAAGGGCCTGAACTGTTTGGCGAAGAAAAATTATCTTCGGGGTGTAAAGACAGTTCAGCTGAAGACTTGTTCTCATTGCATGGTTGGAAAGCAACGACGGATCTCATTCAGTGGCAATTCATCTACAAGGAAGACGAATCTTCTTGAATTGGTCCACACCGACATATGTGGCCCATTTAAGGTGAAGACTCTTGGAAGTGCACTCTACTTCATCACATTTATTGATGACTGTTCTCGAAAATTGTGGGTGTATCCGCTGAAATCGAAGGATCAGGCTCTTATTTTCTTCAAGCACTTTCATGCCTTGGCTGAGAGGCAAACGGGGAAGAAACTGAAATGCATCCGAAGTGATAATGGTGGGGAGTACATCGGAGCTTTTGATGAGTGTTATCGATCTCATGGAATTCGTCATCAAAAGACTCCACCGAAGACACCGCAACTGAATGGGGTAGTCGAACGGATGAATTGGACCTTAATGGAGAGGGTCAGATGTGTGCTTTCGGAGGCGAAGCTCTCTGGATCGTTTTGGGGGGAAGCCTTGGGGGTCGTGGCTCATGTCGTCAACTTGTCACCACACGGTACCTTGAATGGTGAAGTTCCTGAAAAGATATGGACCGGGAAAGATGTATCCTACGATCACTTGCGTGTATTCGGATGCAAGGCTTTTGTTCACGTTCCCAAAGATGAAAGGACCAAGTTGGAGTCAAAGACCAGACAGTGCATATTTCTCAGTTATGGGAAAGATAAATTTGGGTATCGTTTGCATGATCCAATTGAGAAGAATCTGGTTCGATCTAGGGATGTTGTGTTTGTTGAGAACAAGACTATAGAAGATATTGACAAAGATTCAGAATTTGTCTCCAAGAATGATGACAGCCGGGTACGTGATTCAGATCTTCTGCCGACATCTGATCGTCAGCAGAATGAAAGTCAAGGCAATGCTGAAGATGAAGAAGATCACGAGACCGCAGTGCTCGAGAGTGATGAGCATGAGGCTATTCCTCCTGACACTGTAGAGTCTATTGAGCCTGTTCCACTCCGATGATCCACGAGAGATCGAAGACCCCCTATTCGTCTGTCAGCCGAGGAGTATATGTTACTCACAGACGGATGAGAGCTTGAATGCTTCGATGAAGCTATGGAGAATAAATACAAGGCGGAGTGGATGGAAGCTATGCAAGAAGAAATGGCATCGCTACATGAGAATCACACATTTGAGTTGACAAGGCTGCCGAAGGGAAGAAGAGCATTGAAGAACAAGTGGGTCTTCAGATTGAAGACAGATGAAAATAGCTCACAACCAAGGTACAAAGCAAGAATGGTTGTGAAGGGCTTCAATCAACGGAAGGGTATTGACTTCGACGAGATCTTTGCACCTGTGTTAAAGATGTTTTCCATTCGAGTGGTGCTCGGGTTGGCTGCTGTTCTTGACCTAGAGGTAGAACAGATGGATGTGCGGACAACGTTTCTTCATGGTGACCTTGAAGAAGAAATCTACATGGAGCAATTGGAGGGATTCCTTGTCAAGGGGAATGAGAACTTGGTGTGTCATCTCAAGAAGAGTCTGTATGGCTTGAAATAAGCACCAAGGCAATGGTACAGGAAGTTTGAGTCTGTCATGGTTAGTCAGGGCTATCAGAAAATGACCTCGGATCATTGTGTTCTTTTTCAGACTTTCTCAGAGAATGATTTTGTTGTTCTCTTGCTTTATATGGATGACATGTTTATTGTTGGGCGTAATACTTCTCGGATCACGGAGCTAAAGCGACAGCTTGGGAAATTCTTTGCCATGAAGGATTTGGGACCGGCGAAGCAAATTTTGGGAATTAGAATTTTTTACGACCGCAAATCAAGGAAGCTGTGGATGTCACAAGAGAGCTACGTGGAGAAAGTGCTTCAACATTTTAACATGGAAAAGGCAAAATCAGTGAGCACACCGCTGGCCAATCACTTCAAGCTAAGTACTCGTCAATGTCCCTCTACTGAAGATCAAAAGGCATGCATGAAAGGTATACCTTATTCTTCTGTTGTAGATAGCCTAATGTATGCCATGGTATGTACGAGACCGGATATTGCCTATGCTGTGGGAGTTGTTAGTCGATTTTTATCAAATCCTGGTAAGGAGCATTGGTCCACTGTAAAATGGATTCTAAAGTATCTTCGTGGAACTTCTAAGCAGTGTTTGTGCTTTGGAAGTAATGAGCCTTTGCTGGTTGGATATACTGATGCAGATATGACGGGTGATGTCGACTCACGAAAGTCTACTTCGGGATACTTAGTAATGTTTGCAGGAGGAGCTGTTTCTTGGCAATCAAGATTGCAGAAATGTGTTGCTCTCTCTACTACTGAAGCGGAATTCATTGCTATTACGGAGGCAAGCAAGGAGATGCTATGGATGAAGAAGTTCATTCGGGAACTTGGTCTCAAGAAGAATTGGTATGTGTTGTTTTGTGACAGTCAAAGTGCAATCCATCTTAGCAAGAACTCATCTTTTCACACCAAATCAAAGCACATTGATGTGAGGTATCAATGGGTGCAGAATGTTATTGACACAGGTTCATTGGTGTTGGAGAAGATCGGGACCGAGGAGAATGGATCAGATATGATGACCAAGACATTACAAAAGGGGAAGCTTGCAACTTGCTGTGCTATTGCCGGGATGACGATGTATGGCCCCACACAGTCGTGAGGGGAAGTTTGTTGGGTTATGGGTCACTCCAGTGTGGGCCCATACCCACTTGATGAGGCGAGTGGAGGTCCATATCCTCACCGGATGGAGAAAGGTCAAGTCGGCTCACTAGATGCTCGAGCGGTTTTTCCAGAATGGCCGCCGCTTGCTATGTGCTCGAGAAGAGCTCGAGCGGATTTCCCAGAATGTAGCTCGCTCGCTATCCGCCCGAGAAGAGCTCGAGCGGATTTTCCAGAAGGTAGCCCGCTCGCTAGCCGCTCGAGAGGCGCTCGAGCGGTGGCCGGCGCTCGCCGCGCGCTCGCCGCGCGCTCGACAGCCGCTCGAGAGGGCGCCGGTGATATAAAACGCGGGACTTTCGTTTTTAGGGTTATGCAAATACTTTGAGCGCCGTTCCAGAGAAGAGAAAAGAGAGAGAAGAAGAAGAAGAGGAAGAATTGAGCCTCCGTTCGGGTTTTCAATCAAGTTCCAGTTTTCGGTGATCCCACGTACGAGATTCTCGCTGCCGTGAAAAACGTCTCCCGGGTTCCATCTCTTCTCTTATACTTTATACTTCTTGTACGGGTTGTCCACAATCAGTTGTTATTGTATTTCGTGATTTGGGGTTTGTATAACCGGTCAACTACTACTAGTGAAAATGTCGGACTCCGTGTCCAGTGGTTTTTCTCCCTCGTTTCCTAGAGAGTTTTCCACGTAAAAATCGTGTCTTTCTTATTCGTGTGTGCTATTCGTGTGCTTGACTTCGCCTCTCACGTATTTTATCGCAGTTCAAACAAGCTTTTAAATTCTAACAACAAGATCTGAGCACCGACGCCGCCAAGCACCTCCAGGTACACCGCTATCAGATTATTCTTACTAGCTGGAGGATGTGCTTCAGTCGTAGCTACCAGAGAAGGGAAATCAGCCCCGGCGACATCAGCCCTTCTAGCAACGCTACTTGTGCACCACACTTGGAATCACTCACGACCTCAACTTTGTGCATGTGATTTCTGATTCTAGCCCCCAACAGCGCAGCCAGGCCGCCGACGGAGCTTGAATGGCCTCTAAAGATTAATGAAGTCCTTGGTGGGTGGCCAAAAGGAGAGCAATTTCAAAGGAGAACGGAGAAGATGGAGGAACTAGCTTCCCAGAGAGACTGTAACCGGGGTCCGCGGCCATGGCCGCCGCTCAATCTGGGGACTGCACCGGGAAAGAACGAGGTGGGTTTACGTTAAGTTAAATTTGAATAACAATCAAATGTCACGGTACACTTGATAAATTTAATAATTTCCAAATACCTTCCTTCGTCTTCATGGAAATTGGCATTTTGCATGCACTTTCTGGGTTGACTAATTTGAAAATGAGAAATATTATACTTCTAATT
>JAODPA010022127.1:0-12921 GCA_025585075.1 Nepenthes mirabilis | reverse complement strand
TGGGGTTTTCGCCACTGAGTGGGCGTTGGAGGGCTTAGCCGGCAGCGGCGGCGGCGGCGACAGCAGGAGCGGCAGTAGCTCGTGGGCAAGGCTGTATGTGGCATGAAAGGTGGAGCAGCGGCACTGTGCGTGCGGAGAGCTACGTGGGAGGGAGAACCGCACAAAGGAGAAGAGGAGAAAATAGAGGCTTTCAGGCCGATTCTGACTTAGAGCTAGTTGGAAAAATCATAGAGCGGGTCGAGTCAAGTGCATCCATACCCTATTTCTTCTGTTTTCTTCAATTTTTATTCGATCCCCTTTAGGTATTATTATCTCGATACCTGACCCATGCATATTTTTGAGATGCCCATAACCTAATTATGCATATAAGTGAATTTCGTTGTCTAATTCCTTATTTTCGCATTGTTTTTGCGTGTCTGAAATCCCTAACCTTTGTGTGCATACTATTCACCCATGTTTGGGTGGATTCTAGCCCCCGATTTTTTAGACTTTTGTATAAATTGAGACTAGAATATCATTGCCCACATCCTAAGTTAGTTAATTTATCGATTGGGTACCCAATTTGATGGATTTATGTGAATTTCAGTTCGTGAAACCCTAGACCCACACTTGGACCTCTTTTTGAGCACATATTTCGAGTTTAATACATAAATTGACTTAGGATTATATTTACCCATACCTTAAAATTGATAAATTACCCATCGGATGCCCAAAATACCAAGAATCACCCGAAATACACACCGTACTGTTCACGGCACTATTCATGCCGTGAGTACTGTTCATCCGAGGCTCTTTGATGAATTTTGCTTAATTTTGCAGTGTATAATGGTTAATCAAGTACTATATATTGGCATATGTTTAATTATTACTCCAAAAAATATGTTCGTTGACCAATTGTGAAGGAAATATGATCCAAGAGCCTCTAAGGTTATAATTGTCCTTCAGTGGTATGCTTCTCTATTCTTTCCTATGTTTATAATATTCATATATGCAAAATGACTTGTGAAAGGACTTAAATCTGAAGGAAGGATAATATTCGTATGTGTATTCAGAGGGAAGTCCATGATATGATATATGATCGAATTTATCTCTCGAATGAAGATAATGTGAATGAAATGTTGTGGATCCTTCCTCAAGGAATAAGTAATCATAAAACTAGGACCATGGACTTATATTCATTGGGTAGTATTCCTTGACTTGCCATTTATATCACGGTGGAAACCCAAGGATTACTTTGGTTGCGTATCCTAGCCGTTTATGGGAGCGAGTGATATCCGTGACATGCCTTAGGACACTACTGTAGAAAAACGAGGACTGCCTCTGGAACCCGGGGGTACATGTGAGGGTATTTCATTATTGGCCAATGTACAAGCACTATATGGATGACCCACCTCTGGGTCGACGATAGGAGGGTAGAACCTTAGATTATATGGTGTATCATGATCCTTCCTCGTTCTTTCGCATCGTTAGCTAATACGACCTATTGGCCCTAATCTGCAAATATCGATGTAAATGATGAAATGCATAAAAATACATCTAATGTCATCATGCGCCTTTACATGTCGCTTTCCTCTCATATTCCATTTTATTTGTAAATATCTAAGACCCCCACTCTATTATCATTTATTTGTTCATATATTATTTACAATGTATGTATGATGCACTTGTTGAGTTGTTAGCTCACTCCTACTTCTTATTGTCTCCAATTTAGCACGGGTTTGATATACCCGATAGGTCGGAGTAGAAGTTAGAAGTGGTCTAAGCTCTAGATTTTGAAGACCATGTCGAAGACTTAGATATTGTAGTTTTATTTATATCATAAAATTTGTATATATGTTTATATTTCTTTTAGAATCTCAATATATATTGCAAATAAGGTTGATGATCAGATGATTTAGTTTTCGTTGTCGTTTTGGATTTATTTATACTTCCGCAGGTTATTATGGTTTATAACAGGTACCTAGTTATACTTCCATTGTCGTTGTGTTTAGATACCTAACGTTGGAGCCACAACTAAGTAGTGGCTTTTGGATCCTGTGTAGTTTGTGTTGTTATTGCATGTTGTTGATGAATGGAATTTATCAATGTATTATGTATTGTACAGGAGATTGTATAGGTTTTTGTATTAGCGAATGTTCATATTATAGATAAAACTCTACTAGATTTTCGGTAGAAAAATATGGTCCGTCACAGTGATACATAAACAAGAGGCAAGATTTGTCATGACCAGAACCCGAGTCATTCGACCCAATTCAGACCGACCACAGAAAACTCAAAATTTCGATCATCTTCATAAATTTAACATAATAATTATAATTTTCATAATAAATTCCTTCGATATAATAAATATATATAATATTGTTATCATGCGAATGCAGTCCCAATAACATATCCACATAAAACCTCAATCAACAAAACTGACTCTCGAGCTTCTCCTCACCAGCCTCTATCTCCAATATCTTCTCTATCTTGAGGTTCTGTAGCAAAAGTAGGATCCCTTGACCCGCATTATGCAATCAACTAAATCTGGAGCCAATAAAATGTAAGAATAAGCCAAATACCCAACAAATGATAATAAATCCAAGAGAAAATAGGGAATGATATATCTGAAGTAGTTCTTTTCATAATCGACAATTACATTAGCTTTCCTGGGCTAATAATGAATTTCATAATCATAATCCTTCAGAAAATCAACCCATCCCCTCTGTCTCATATTGAGCTCCTTCTATAAGAATAAATATTTTAAACTCTTAGAATCAGAATAAATAAGGAACTTCTCACCATAAAGATAGTGTTTCCAAATTTTCAAGGCAAACACAATAGCAGCTAATTTCGGATTATGAGTTCGGTAGTTTTTTTTATGCACTTTCAGCTATTTAGACCCATAAGCTACTACCTGCCTTTTTGCATCAATACACAACCCAAACTCGCCTTGTAAGTATCACAATATACCTCAAAGCCACTCGAACCCTCCAGAATAGTTAGTACTAGAGCGGTTGTCAAGCGATCCTTTAATTCCTGAAAACTCCGATCGCACTCTTTTGTCCAGCTAAACTTGGCCTCTTTCTTTATCAATTGAGTTAAAGGAATAGCTATCTAAGAAAAGTTCTCTACAAATCTTATATAATATCCTACCATACCGAGAAAACTCCTAACCTCAGTCACTAAGGTAGGTCTATTCCAGTTAGTAACTGCCTCTACCTTCTTTGGGTCTACAGCGATACCTCCGTTCGAAATTACATGCCCCAAAAACATTACTTCCTCCATCTAAAACTCACATTTCTTTAGCTTAGCGTACAGTTTCTCCTCACGAAGTACTTGGAGAAGAATCCTCAAATGAGTCTTGTTCTCCTTATGACTCTTCAAATATATCAAAATATTATCAATAAATACCACAATAAATTTTTCCAAATATGATCTAAACACCCGATTCATCAGATCCATAAAAATAGCAAGAACATTTGTAAAACCAAATGGCATAACAAGAAATTCGTAGTGGTCGTACCTCGTCCGAAAGGCAATCTTGGTCACATCTTCTAGCTTAATCCTTAACTGGTGATATCCGGACCTCAAATCAATCTTCAAAAATACCCGAGATCCTTATAACTGGTCAAACAAATCATCAATACGCGACAATAGATACTTGTTTTTAATTGTGATTTTGTTCAGTTCATGATAATTCACACACAACCGCAAAGACCCATCCTTCTTCCTTACAAACAGTACCGATGCACCCCACGAAGATACACTCAGTCCAATAAAATCCTTATCTAACAATTCTTGCAATTACAACTTCAACTCCTTCAATTTGGCTAGCGCCATATGATAAGGTGCATTTAAAATTGGGCTAACACCAAGAATAACCTTAATTTCAAACTCACTCTCCCAATGAGGAGGTAATCCATGCAACTCCTCTGGAAACACATCCTTAAAATTACATACAATCAAAATGTCATTCGCCGGTACATTGTGACTCCCAATGGTGCTGGCATATACTAGATAAGCCTGACATCCACTTTTCATCAAATGCTTGGTATGCAAAGTAGAAATCAATACAGTCATCTCCTTCCTTCTAATGACTTGAAAGAAGAAGGGTTCTACTCTAGGAATATCAAAACACATCCTTTTTAGAAAGCAGTTGTGACGGAGCGGGTTATTTTTCTTAAATAACCCTCCGTTATAAATAATAACATAAACTAATACCCATAATTAAAATTATAAATTTCTGTAGAAAATTGGATAGAATTCCGTTTGTAAATCGGATATTTACCAAAATACAAACACCTGTATAACCCTGTACAATACAACAATATATCCAAATGAACCCAACAATCAACATTATATTTCAACAACACACAAAACTACACATCCCAACTCTATGTCCCAACATTATTCATCAATCCAATCACAACACATCATAGGATCCAAAAGCCACATACAATTCGTGGCACCAACACGGAGTATTTAAACACAACGTCGGCTCAAGAGAGATGCTACTAAGCCTAAACAAAAATCTATACACCCAAATAAATGCGGAAGCAGAACTAAATCCATAAGTCACCTGCGAAAGCAACATAATAACCATAAAATAATAACAAATCACATTAAACTATTAGGCCGTTTACATTTTAGTACAATATATGTAACTAAAACTTTAGGCCTTTGACATTCGACTAATCTTCTCAAGCGAGTCCCTCTCCTTGCTCTAATTAATCAGGAGCCAACTTAATACTCTCACCTGGGAGGAGAAAACAGCAAGAGCGAGCGTATAGCTCAGCAAGTGAAATCATACGTCACTATCAAACTGTAAAGAAACGATGCGAGAGAACGAGGAAAGGATCATGATACTCCACATGATCTAAGGCCGTGAGGGCTTATTCGTAGACCCAGCCGAGAGGTCATCTACATAACATGCCTATAAACGGGCCCGATAAACGCCCCATTTCCCCGGGGTACCAGGGCAATTTCTCATTCTTCCACAATAGTATCCTAAGGCATGCCACAAACATCACCCGCTCACACAAGCTACCAGAATACGCGGCCAAAGTATTTTTGGGTTTCTATCGAGATGGGCGTGGCAGACTAGAGAATACTACCCAATGAACATAAGTCCATGGTCCTAGTTTCATTATTCTATTTCCATTTCCATTTGAGGAAAAGTCCACCATATCCAATTTGCCATATCTCCCGCCATTTGAGAGGTTCCATCATTCACATATCACATTGTGGAATTCCCTCCGAGTATTTATGCAATTCTCATCTTTCTTTGGAACTTAAGAATTTTCACGATTCAATTATATGCATGATTATCAAAATTCATGAGAGATTGGAATTTCTTACCATCGATGAGCCAATATCACATTGGGGTCCTCCGGAGCCCGTTTCATTGCAATCGATGCACAAATTCATAATTTCAAGCTTACATTCAAATATAATCAGTTAGATATACTTCTTATAACAATTAAATAGGGTAGAAACATGCAAATTTTCTATTATACCTCAGATGAACAGTAACAATGGCGTTTTAGAGCATTCGGACAACGCGAACGGGTCGGTTCTTGTGAAATCGGATGCCCGGTGGATACGTTCGCATAATTGGGACACGATGTTTCATATTTTGAGCTCAATTTAACATAATACGATGATGGAATCATGCAATTTCCTCCTTTTTATTTTGGGTGAACAGTAATAGGGGTGTTTTAGAGGACTCAGACACCGTGAACAGGTCGAAATGTACAAGATCAAACCCATGGCCGACATATGTACATCATTGGGACGTGAGGATTTACATTTTGAGGTTAATTTCATGATACATGGAACGGAAATAGAAAATCCCCAATTTCGTGTGTTAGGGTTTTGGTGAAACCAAACCGAGTGGATCGGACACGATTCAGACAAATAATTACATATTCCTTGGTCATTAATTGTGACGGACCAGATTATTTTTTCAATAAATAACCTCCGTCAATGGTAACACAAAACTAAAGTCCATAATTAACCTATGGATTCTACAGAAATTCTGGCAGAGTTTCCTCTATAACTGGACGAAAAAACCAAAAATACAACCTGTTCATAACATCCTATGCAAGCACACATTTAATCAGAGGCTTAACACAAAGCCTACAACACAACACACAGGATCACGACATCTGTCATATCATCCATGGCTCTAATACAGCACTCCTATCTACTGTACTATATCTAGAGAGATGCCATCTAAGTGGAACAAAGCTCAAAACATTGATACAAATGCGGAAGCACACTATATCATCATAATCTACGGAAGCATAACAAAACCATAAAAATAACAACGGGCCACATCCAACCATGAGTGGCTGCTACCTTTCATTACAACAATAAGACCAAATCTTCAAAGTCCTTCACGTCCAACTAATTTCTTCAAGCAAGCCCCTCACCTTGCTCTAACAATCAGGCGCCAGCTAAGTATTCTCATCTTGAAGGAAAACAACAACAGCAAGGGTGAGCTTACAGCTCAGCAAGTATAATCATAAACACATCTCACAAAAATAAGCAAGAACTGAAACAGGGGAGGATACAAGGAATCTCCACAAATATGAATAGGAAACATCTTGAATCACTGGATTCACACGGTTACATCGATTGGACATTATTTATTTTTATTATTACATCATCTTTGCAGACCCGAGCTAGTAGGCCGTACTAACCAATGATGCGAGAGAACGAGGAAAGGAATGTGTTCGCTACACATTCTAAAGACATGGCTACATTTTAGGCCTGCAGCACTCGACCATCGGTTGCATCTCATGCAACAATCAACGAACAACTACATCTCGCTATGTAGTGTTCAACCGACAAGCCCCACACCCCCGGGGACAAGGGCAATCCTCGTTCTTCCACAGTAGTTTCCTAAGGCGTACCATGGACATCACCCGCTCCCACGAGCGGTCAGAATACGTGGCTAAATATTCCTCGGGTTCACACCGCGATGGACATAGTAAGCTAAAGAATACTACCCCTATCAATCATGGTCCTAGTTTCAAGGTTAGGTTCAATCCTTGGAGAGGAAAATCCACACTTGCCACACACAGTCACAACTCGAGAAATCTCATTCCCATCACATCCATCTCCAACTAGGAGATCATTTCATCACAAGGCACAATGTGGATTCCCTTCCATTCACTGGCTCGGTTCACAACCTTTTTGGAACTCACTTTCCTTTATTCACATTCTGAGGGACCCAATTCCCTTACAACAAATCATTCCCAATTCACAAGAGAGATTAGATTCCTTACCTTCGATGATTCCATATCACTTTGAAACCTTCGGGACTCATTCCCTTGCTTCCAGCACATGGTTACACATTTCGGAGCTTACATATACTTTTTAAATAGTTAAACATTTCTTTAATAACAATTAGAGATGTAACAGATACATTTCTCATTTTATTTCGGGTAAACACATTTTGGAACACTCGGACGCCGTGAACAGTTCGATACTTGGGAGATCGGACGTCTGGTTGATACATACGCACAATTGGGACGTGATAATCCTTTCTTTGAGCTCGATTCAACTTATCACAATGGTGGAAGCATGCAATTTTCCATTTTCATTTTGGGTGAACAGTAACAGGGGTATTTTAGAGGACTCGGACGCCGCGAACAGGTCAAAACGTGCGAAATCGAACCCACGGCCGACATATATGCATCATTGGGACGTGGGGATTCACATTTTTGGGTCAATTTCGTGATACACGGGCGGGAAATGGGAAATCCCCAATTTTTGTGGGTTAGGGTTTTGGTGAAACCAAACCGGGCGATCGGACACGATCCGGATAAATAATTACATATTCTTGGGTCTCAAGGCATGGGTATCATGATTCTAATGTTCACGGTGGATATCGACACAAAATACCCAACAAAATCAAGCAAAATATCGAAAGAGAACGAGAAGTGAGTATGAGAACACTTGCCTCGACGCGTGCTTTCACCTTTATAACTAGCTCTCGGACGGATTCAGACTTCACGGCCTCGATCTCCTCCTTCCTCTCTCTAGAACGGCGCTCTCTCTCTCTCTAAAACCCTAGGGCCGTGCGAAAATGAACGAGAAAGAAGCTCGTCGCGGCTTTATACCGCGCCACCGCTCGAGCACGGCTCGAGCGGGCAGCGAGCGGCCGCGGCGCTGGCCTTCACCGCTCGAGCCCGGCTCGAGTGGCCAGCAGGCGGGGCCGGTTCTATTTTTTTCGCTCGAGAGGCCAGCGGGCGGGATGGCTTTCTGGATCTCCCGCTCGAGCGGAGCTTGAGCGGACAGCAGGCGAGGGAGCTACTGGAAAATGTGCTCGAGCGGAGCTTCAACAACACGAACCCGAATTCTTCTCGATTTTTCATTCAATACCCAACCTTATTCGTTCCATAGGCCTAGTATTGATCATTAGCATACTAATCACCTTATCATTATCAAGCTTTTAAAATCCGGAACCTCACATTAATCTTGGATTTCATGATTCTAACATTTATAGTGGGTATCAACACAAGAATACCTAATAAAATCAAGCAAATTATCGAAAGGGAACGAGAAGTGAGTATGAGAACACTTGCCTCGACACGTGCTTTCACCTTTATAACTATCTCTGGGACCGATTTGGACTCCACGACCTCGATCTCCTCCCTTCTCTCACTAGAACCAGTGCTCTCTCTCTAGAAGCTTCTGGGCTCATGAGACTTGCGCTCGAGCGCGTGGCGAGCGTTCAACGAGCGCAAGCATTCGGCCATGGTCGGCTAGAGCGCACGGCCAGCACGTGGCGAGCGCGGGCGAATTTGGATTTTGTGCGCGATAGGTGGGCTCGAGCACACGGAGGGTGCAGGTCTGGCCCCCGGCAAGTCTGCAGCAAGCCTACGTCGCTTTTTTGCCGTTCAGGACCCGTTTTGACAATTCTAACCCAATCTTTCACATCCTTGGACCTTTTTTTTGATTATATAACCTTAGTAAGTCATGATTATCATAATTTAAAACCCAAAATCTTATTTACAAAGTAACATTTCACGGTTTACGATTTTTATTCCCGATTTATCGATTCCGGCTATTTGAGCTTTTTAATTTGATTCCTCCCACACCTTTTGACCACAATACAACTATATTAACTTAATTACCTTCTAATTATTGTAGTTTAACCTGGAATCTCATAGCAGTCAATACTGACATGATATTTTACTAACCAATCCATCTCTAAGATAACATCAAAATCACCCGTATTTAACAATATCAAGTCTACCATCAAACATCTCCCATTCACCTCCACCACACATTTTGGATACATAACATCAATAACTACCGAGGATCCAGTAGGTGTTGATACAGCTAAAAAATAATCCAAAATTCATGGGGTAGATACAATATGGCATGCAAATCGTGGAGAAATAAAAGAATGCGTAGAGCCAGAATCAAATAAAATGGAAGCCGAAACTCCACAAATAAGAAGGGTACCTTCAACCACATTCGGGGATGCCTCCACGTCCTGAACAGTCACCGCAAAATCTTTAGCTGAGACAGCAGGCTTCTTTGCTTCCAATATCTGGGGTATGGACAATCTTTAATCTTGTGGTCTTACTGTCCACATTTAAAACATACTCTTGTCACCCTGTAACAAGGATGTCCCACATGCTTCTTCCCACACATAACACAGCCTGCAACTGATACCTAAGAACCAATCACTGTTTGAACTTTAGTGATGCTTTTACCCTTGTCTGCTAACCTTGCCTTTTTGGATCGCCCAGAAAGCCCTACATTTGATCCCGTGCTAAAACATGCCCGACTAGCAATACTTTTAGCGAAGAACTTTTGTATCTTTAGTTCCTTCTCATATATTAGGGCTTGATCTAAGATATCAACATACGTTTGAAATTTTTGAGTCACCAATTGCATCCTAATATCATCCCTCAGTTCCTGCTGAAACTTCTTTGCCTTCCTCAATTCGTCCTCAACAATATACGAGGCATATTGGGATAATTCAGTCAACTTCGCATTATATTCCGCCACTGTATGATTTCCCTATTTAAGTCACATAAATTCTTGTTCTTTCTGATCCCGGAGGCTCGAAAGGAAGTATTTCTCCATAAACGACTCTTCAAACATATTCCAAGTAATATTATCATCAGGCACTCCCAACGCCCTTTTCCTTATGGACCACCAGCTATCGGCTTCGCCCTCCAACTTATAGGCTGCAAAAGTGACCTTCTCATGATCAGTACACTGGATCACTACAAATATCTTCTTCATTCTCCAGATCCAAATATTTGTTTTCACTGGATCCGACTCACCCAAGAATTCAGGTACTCTCTCTGCCATGAACTTGCCATAAACTGTCGGGGCTAAATTTACTAGAATTGGCTCGAATGCAGGTACTGGAGCCATATGACACTACTCCATCAACTCTATAATGTTTGTCATCCTTCCCAACAAGTTCAAGTATTCGGCCTCACGATTCGGGGAAATATTAGCGCCTCCATGGTTATTTCTTCTATCCCTACTACTTGCCATTTAATATCTATAGCCAAAACTATTGCAATATTAATAGATCTCAAGAAGTCAAATTAGAGGGAGGGGTTATCAACAACTCAATAAAATTCAAGACTAGCCTGAGGATTAACTCTTAAACATCCAATCTAATCTTAACTACCCTCGACCTATCCTAATTAAACTTAAGCCTATACTTTCGCTTTACGATCGATCAATCCTAAGGTATCTCATTTTTCTAACACTAATGGTAATGGAATGGATTTTTTTTGTTCTCTAATAAATTCCATCAATGACCATACAGAACTAAAACCCAAAAAAATGACAACTTAAAATTCTAAGAAAAAACGGACGGAGTTTCTCCTAAAATTGGTCAAAACTGATACAATCAACCAGAGTAAAACATACAAATATGCAAAATGCCATACATTGATATACATTCACATTACTAACACATGATCCTCTAATGCCATATATATATAACCATGGCTCTAAGTCAATATCCCTATCCACTACATCGAATTTCATACAAGAGATATCGTCTAGGACCTGTACAAATCTAAAAAGTAGATAGCGGAAGCAGAATTATGTTCATAATATAAACCTATGGAAGTATAAATACTATTCCAACAATATACAAAATGTGTCATAATCATTAATAAATAACTTTCATCTACAAATTAGGTATTTTCATTCAAGTTAGTCAGACTCCCAAATTTGTAATAGACTTTGAAGCTCCCAAAAATCTTCTTGGCTAGGCTTTATCTATTCTTGCTCATCCAAAATCAGCTCTACTGTCTCATCTGGAAAGGAAAAAATAGTAAGAGTGAGTCGAAGCCCAATAAGGTACTATAAAAGTATGCAAGTAAAATTCTTTCATGCAGAACATAAATACTATAAAGCAACAACCATGGGAATGTCTGAAGAACAGAAACATATATGGAAATAGGCGGAAAGCATAAATCAATATAAACATGTATCTGAAATCATAAATTGGTATCAAACTCCGTATGTTCTTAATAAATCAACTTACTATCCGAGGGACCAAACTAGTAAACCCTACTAGCCCAGGCGGCTAATAATCGAGGATAGATTGTATTTTGTACACAATCAGAAGCTGAAAATAGAATAGAAATATCCCTTCTAGTAGGATCAGTTATAGTATTACCTCCCGAAGGCAGGTCAAGCTTAGATATCTATCCTCCAAACATTAACACCCCAAGGAAGAGCAGACCACGTATCACTTCATGGATGGAATTATCCTCGATTACTATTGTAACGTTCTAAGGTATGTCGGATAACCTTACCTGACTGAATAACAGTCCTAGATCCGATTTTATTACTAATTTAACAGAACTGAAAATATTCTTATCCTTATTTCTTAACTGTTCGCTTATTATGCCTCAAAGGCCAGTCAAACTCATACAGATAATCTTTCAGATAGTTTTAGAATATCTCAGAAATTTAACGGTATAGTTCCATATAACACTTTCAAACAAAAATCATCTCATAAGCATTAATATGTTACAAAATCACATATACATCTCAAAATTTAAGAAATTTAAACACCAAATCCCTAATTTTCATTCTAGGGTTTCATGTAAGTCTTCCGGATCTAAATCGAGTATAAAACGTGGGCCAAATCGCGAAATCAAAATCACAAATCACAATACATATATATAAACTTGAAGTTTAGATCAAAAGACATGAGATTCTTGCATTTATCATAATAAATCTTAGGGAGCAAGGGTTTTGGAACATAAATAACAAAATGGAGATATTCAAAAGGTATAAAAATGGAAAATAAGGTCTGAGGTACACTTGTCTTGGCCCGATCTACCGTTATTCTTACTTGGATCGGAGTAGAACGGCCAAAATTTCCCACTTTTTCCTCCTTTTTATCCCTTTCCCTCTCCTTTCTTCGCTGCTCTCCTTCATGCTTTATAATTTTTTCTCTCCACTCCTCCTTTTTAAAACAAAACGAAAGTAGGTCGGTGGCTAAAAATCAGATTCACGCTTGAGCACCTAGTGAGCGAGCTTCAAGCACACCTACTCTGAAATCGACGCCCTCTATCTCGCTCGAGTGAGCGGCGTGCACAAAAGCTACTGGAATTGGCACCCTCCTTTGCGCTCGAGTGAGCGGCGTGCGAACCCCTCTCTAGAGTAATCTGTTTTTGGCGCGCACTGCTGGGCTCGAGCTAGTAGCGAGCCCAACTCTGTTGCATGCTGCGCTAAGGCCAATTTCCTACTTTTTTTAATTTTTATTTATCCCATACTTTATTATATCAATTAATTATTAGGATTAACTATATTTTAGATGCCCGTACCTTATAGTAGGTACCAGCTGCAGGCTTCCAGCTGTTGTTCTCACACTTTCCCTCTCTCTGATTTCACCAGTGACCCTCAAGAAGAAGATGAATGTAACAATTA
>JAODPA010022116.1:0-12922 GCA_025585075.1 Nepenthes mirabilis | reverse complement strand
TATTTGTGATGGGTATACTAAAAATGGGCTGGCCCAAAGAATGGTCAATGAAAGCCCAAGAAGGGCAGTCAACGTTCTTGACGGCCCAGTGAGTAGATGGACCCAAGCATTGGAAGGCCCAAGACGGTCAACGTTTGCGTTGACCGTCCTGGCGGCCAACTCACTTACAGACGGTCAACTCAAGGTTGACTAGCTTGATTGGGCCTTTAGGGGCTTTGCTACAATGATGGGCCTATTCCATTCTGGCCCACAACCCATCAGTTGATCGCCGGCTATTCTCCCTTCATTCTCCACGAAGGCGGCCAATACCACTGACGGTCAACTCAGACGTTGATCGTCCGCTCCCTATACATTTGGCCCAAATAACGTCTTTCTATAGTAACGGGTCTGACCCGTTTAGGCCCACCAATCATAAAAAGGCCAACCATGACCCTCCAAGGATATTCCACGATCTCAAAAGGAATATCAGTAAGATTAGCGCCCTTCAAATAAGGAAGGCGCCAGATCTTCCTAACTCCTTGCCAGCCAAGGAACCCCAACGGTAACATGTTGGGAAGGAAAGAAACTGACTTGAAAAGTGATTGGCCGCCTCAGAAGGAAACAATCCTCCACAATTGGGCAATAAGCATCAGCCTCCAAAAGGAAGGCCAGCAGCAGATCATAGGGACGATCGCTCCTTCCAAAGGAGGAAGATCGCCATCTTTGCCATAAAAGAGGCCCTGGATTCACCATCTAGGGGGAGAGAAAAAAAAAAGCTTTCTGACACGCTCTTTGATGTGGGCATCAAGACAGAAAACTCTAAGTGTTCTGGGGATCAATCTTGGGCTCCCGGGGCAGCCAAACTCTCAAACACAATCAAACTCCAAGGCAACGAACGAGTCTTGACGGCCGTTCTCTGCCTTCCCACCATCCAGATACGGGAAAGGCCTTGCGCCTCTCTGACATCTGGAACAAGGCACTCTCTTCCCCTCTCCCATTGCTCTCTCTATTTTTCAGCTCCTTCCATTGAAGGCTGTTTTACTGACTTGAGCGTCGGAGTATTTTCGGTGGGATTACATCCCACCGTTAACGCTGACCTCTTGTTCGTTTTAGTGGTGTACAGGATTCGCACTCAGTGAATGGAGTCGGTTCAGATCATCCAGAAGAATTCGAATCTGTTCGAAGTCGGATCCAGGTACGCATCATTGGCGCCGTCTGTGGGAAGGAGCTTACAAAAATTCTACCACAAAAAATATGCACAGACTCTTTTTGTCACCTTCTGCTTCTACAATGGTGAACACGAGAGTACAGGCTAGCGACCCCGCTAGAGATGCTGCTAACCCCAACCAGGACCATGCTGCTGACGTCCTGGTCAACGGGGCCACAGGCGGAGTTCCACCGCCTTACATTCAACAACTGGTGGAGCAGATGCAGGCTAACAATCGCCTGCTCCAACTGCTTTGTGCACAGAAAGAATGACAGCCGGCGGCTCCACCAGCAGTCATTCCCGCTCCTGCCACCAAAAAAGGTGGCCAGAGAAAGAAGAAGCCGGCAAAGAGGCACGGAAAATTTGGGAATAATCTGGCTCCAGTGTCCTCCTGCGTTCCTGGCCAGAACAGGCCAATGGAACGCTCCGGGAGTACGTCTCTGACAGAGAGCCCAGAAAGGAGAAATCCTTGATATTCTCGGGTGGAAGACCGTCACACAGTCCAGGAGCGAGCCTCCAGGACTGCCAGATCCAATGGAGGCAGCAGCCGACCGGCTACTGAACCCGCCGGGAACAAGACGGAGTTAAGGAATTTCCTCAACTCCAAGAGATCAGCAAATGCCACTCGCGCCGACCCACGAGTGGACCAAATCTGGAACCACGTGTTCCAGAATCACGAGCGCGCCATCGACTTGGACAGGTCTCCTTTCACTGCAGAAATCTTGAGTTGTCCACTGCCGTCCAAGTTTAAAATGCCGTCCCTTGACTTATACGATGGTACACAGTAGTTGATGGGCGGTTGTATCGCCGCGGATACTCAACTCCGTATCTCCGCTGTCTATCTCCCGAGGAGGCCGACTACGCGCTGGGCGAGGTTCACCTCGGGATCTGTGGATCACACGTAGGCGGAAAAAACCTGGCCTTCAAGATCATGCGACAGGGCTACTATTGGCCCTCGATGAAAAAGGACGCGCTCGAATTTGTAAAGAAATGTGAAAGCTGCCAGCTTCATGGAAACCTTCACCACCAGCCGTCCGCGGACCTGAAATCACTTCAGGCTCCATGGCCCTTCGCGCAATGGGGGCTTGATATACTCGGCCCATTTTCCATTGCCACTGGGCAGAGAAAGTTTATCATCGCGGGCATCGACTACTTCACTAAGTGGGTCGAGGCTGCCCCGCTTGCGAAAATCACAGAACACAATGCTCTGGAGTTCCTTCGCCAGAGCATTGTCTGCAGGTTTGGCGTCCCAGAGGTTGTGGTGACTGACAACGGGACCCAATTTTTGGGAAAACGCTTCACCAAGTATTGCACCAGCCTTGGGATCAAGCTGGTCCACACTTCGGTGGCATACCCCCAGGCCAACGGGCAGGTGGAGGTCACAAATCGTACGCTACTCCACGGATTAAAAACTAAGTTGGAGGACGCCGGGGGCTCCTGGGCTGATGAGCTCCCATCCGTCCTCTGGTCTTATCGTATAACCCCAAATGAACCAACACGCGAGACACCCTTCAGCTCTGTTGCGGGACTGAAGTGGTAATCCTGGTCGAAATTGGGCTTCCAAGTCTCAGGGTGAAGTCCTTCGACCCATGGACCAACTCCTAGAAAATCAGGGAGCACTTGGACTTGCTGGAGGAAGCCCACGACGCCGCTAGAATACGGACGGCAGCGTACCAACACCGAGTTGCCCGGTACTACAATAAAAAGGTAAAAGCCCGACAATTCGACGTTGGGGACTTGGTCCTATGAGGCATCGAGGCCACAGGCAAGCTGGCCGGCAGAAACAAACTCTCTCCCAACTGGGAGGGACCTTTTATTGTCTCCGCCGTCCTGCACAGCGGAGCATACAAACTCCAGAACCAGGACGGAAAGTTGGTCCCACGAACGTGGAACGCAACTCACCTGAAGCGTTACTTCCAATAAGAGGACCAGGTACGTACTAACCCGTCTATGTGCATTCATTCGTATGATTGTTTAATTGAGTAAAATAAGAGGTTTACTTAGCATATAGGATCCTAGGTCATGCATGTATAAACTGCGTTTGCCTTGCAGGTATCCACCCGACCTAGACTGCCCCTAAGTCGGGAGGGTCTTCACCCTCTCGTTAAACCCTAGTCATCTAGGTGGCCCAAAAAATGGTCTGAAACCCTGGTCATCCAGGTGGCCCATAAATGATCTTAAACCCTAGTCATCTAGGTGGCCCATGAGCGGTCTGAAACCCTGGTCATCCAGGTGGCCCATGAGTGGTCTAAAACCTTGGTCATCCAAGTGGCCAATGAGCGGTCTGAAACCTCGGTCATCCGAGTGGCCCAATAGCGGTCGTACTAAACCTTGGTCATCCAAGTGGCCCATAGCGGTCTGAAAACCATAGGGGGCAAGAATGGCACACGCGACGACCTCCTTTCGGGGAGCAGCAACGTCAGTCAACGACGATCGAAGGGAGAAACACTTCTTCTCCATCACTGGCAGCCCAAGTCCTCACTTGTACGGCGCCACCAGGCCGGTTTTTACAGCCGCCTACTCAGCTTAAGGATCTTACTCCTTAGGCAGCCAGCCAACGAAGTTGGCCACCCCACGCACTAACCTTCTCGACGAAGGGATAGCATGATTAAACAATAACGAGAAGCGTTCCTTCTCTAACACTGATTGCCCAAGTTTCCACTTGGACAACAACGCAAGGCTGGTTAATGCAACCACCTGCCGAGCCTGGGGGCTCAGCCCCTTAGGCAGCCAAGCAACGGTCGCCAGCCAACCAGGTTGGCTACCCAATGCAATGACATAAACATACACGAAGCAATAAAAGATAGTAGACACTAAATTGAAAAGGACTTTCATTTTATTGCTTACAAAAGTATGTTACAATTATATACAGTCCAAAAAACAAAAGGAAGTACAAAAAGGCTACAAGGCTGGCGGACCACCCTGGCTGTCTCGGGGCTCTCCTACCAGATCTTCCTTGCGTTGTGCTGCGCGGTTCCTTTGATTAATAAACTCCACTGGGAAGTCAGGAACGACCAACCGTGCGACGTGACGTCCAATGTTGAGCCCATCCAACAGCCGGACGTGTAGTGCGCCCCCGACCTCATGGAGGCTCATCCGAGTAGCCAGTTCGCTCTCTGCGGCGGTGACTCGATCTACGAGGCGTTTGTTGCTCGCTTTCATTTGGCCATCCTCCTCCTTTAGGCGAGCAACCTCCGCCTTCAGCTCGGCAACCACCGCCTTCAGCTCGGCGTTCTCTGTCTCCACGCCCGCCATGACAGCCTCAAGAGCAGCTGTCTGCTCACGGAGCTCTCCTCCTGAGGCGGCCAGGTTGGCATCTAGCCAGGCTACCTCAACCTCCCGGTCTGCAATGATGCGATCGCGCTGTTCCATTTTTTGGGAGATAGCTGAGGCCAATCTTCTTGGCTACACAGAACCAGAGTAAAGTGTGAGCTTATAAATATAAGGAAGAAATACAAGGGAGCAGTTGCAGAGGTCATACCTCATAAGTCTTCCTGTAGGGCCTCCCGGGTCTGGACTCCAAGCCTGGCCCAGCTGATGGTGGAATCGGAGATGTCAAGCTAGGAGCATCCTCTCGCGCCGAACACGCCGCTGCCTGATCCAAAATGCGATCCAAAAACTCATCATCATCAACGGCAGCGGCGGGCTCCTCTTCTGCAGCCACTGGAGTAGTTGCGGTGGGTTTTTTCTTCCTGGCTGCCCTTGGAGCAGCTACCGGAGGATCAGCCCTTGTCGACGGCTCCACAATATAAATGCGTGAACCCTCGGGCACATCGCGAGCTAACTCCTCTGCAGATCCCATCCAGGCAGCACCTTGAACCAACTTCCCCACAGGTTGGGCCAAAATAACTCCTCCGGCATCCGTCGGCCTGTCCTCAATGGACCTCTCCACTCCAGAAGTGCTGCTGGGTCCGTCGTAGATCCTGGCAGCCACGAGATCAATCTGCGAGGAGGAAGATGAGGGCGTGCAGTCACTTTCTCAGTAGCCTCCTCCGAAGGCCTTGGGCGGATGATCACACCCCTTGAGTCTTCAGGCCTCACCATTTTAATCGGAGGGTGCGGCTCCCGGATCGGGGACGGCGATCCCCATTTAGCTTTCTTGGTCTCCTCTCGAGAGACTAGGAAGTCCCTTCTAAACTCGTCAGGGTTAAGCCGTATGGCCTTGGTCAACCAGGCATAGGCAGAGACCTCCATCGCAGACGGTGTACCAAGGTGTACCTCTGGGACCTTACCCCAATTCCTCGCAAGGGGCCACTTCTCTCCCACTTTAACAAAGAAGAACCGATTTTCCAGTTCTTCAGGGAGTCGTGAATGGCCTTATTTATTTTTATCCCAGTACGGGGGTTGAGTGAAATCCACTCCGCCCCCTGGGTCACCTTAAATATAACCTTAAGGCCGGACATCCTAAATCTCTGGTCAAGCTTCCGGATAAAAATACATAAAGTGCAAATGTACCTCACCGCGTTGGCATGAAGCTGGGCAATGGGTACTTGCAGAGCCACCATGATTGAAACTCCTCCGGCAAAGGCAGACAGAGGCCACTCCTCATGTGAGGCTCGTAAACCGCAATGTAGCCCTCCGGCGAAGAAAAGGCCTTGTCGTCCTTGCCTGGGACCTTCCAGACCATCTCTTTAGGGATGTTAAATTCGACGCACAAAGCCTTGATGTCGTCCTCTCTCAGATCGGATGAGAAATCTGCCACGGAAGCCATAATCGGAAAAAGTTTTAGGGTGTCTTCGAAGGACTTAGTTGAGAAACGGGAATGAGGAAGACGAAGGTTGGGAGGCGTAACTGATTTCAAAAAACGGAAGGAAAACTTAAACGCCAAGCATGCAAAGGAAACCGTCAGTCCCACCACGCGTCACTTCCTCATTTGACCATCAAAAGGACGGGACTCTCGCACGAAACCCCTCATTAATGACACCGTCAGGATTGACACGTGTCGCCACTCCACTTGACCCTGCAATAGGACGGATCTCTGGCACATTAATGACCCGGATATCCTCCCAACCAAAGGAGGACACGTGTCATTTTCTGCCTTGCAATTCGGCCTAAAGCTGGCAGAAATCATTCCCAGAATTGGCCCGAGACGGTCAACAATTCTGGAACTCCGGAATTGACCAGGACGGTCAACAATTCTGGAACTCCGGAATTGACCAGGACGGTCAACAATTCTGGAACTCCGAAATTGACCAAAACGGTCAACAATTCTGGTACTCCGGAATTGGCAAAAAACGGTCAACAATTCTGGTACACCGGAATTGGCCAAAAACGGTCAACGATTCTGGTCAAACTCTCCTTCACACTTTTTACGAATTCCCATGAGATCCCCAAAGTAAGGAGAGGCAACCCATCATGAACATACTGGAGGCCAGAAATCTGACCACCAGTATGGGGGGCTAGTGATAGGTACACCAAAAATGGGCTGGCCCAAAGGATGGTCAACGAAAGCCCAAGAAGGGTAGTCAACGTTCTTGACGGCCCAGTGAGTAGATGGACCCAAGCATTGGAAGGCCCGAGATGGTCAACGTTTGCGTTGATCGTCCTGGCGGCCAACTCACTTACAGACGGTCAACTCAAGGTTGACCAGCTTGATTGGGCATTTAGGGGCTTTGTTACAGTGATGGGCCTATTTCATTCTGGCCCACAGCCCATCAGTTGATCGCCGGCTATTCACTCTTCATTCTCCACGAAGGCGGCCAATACCACTGACGGTCAACTCAGACGTTGACCGTCCGCTTCCTATACATTGGGCCCAAATAACGCCTTTCTATAGTAACGGGCCTGACCCGTTTAGGCCCACCAATCATAAAAAGGCCAACCATGACCCTCCAAGGATATTCCACGATCTCAAAAGGAATATCAACAAGATTGGCGCCCTTCAAATAAGTAAGGCACCAAATCTTCCCAACTCCTTGCCAGCCAAGGAACCCCAACGATAACATGTTGGGAAGGAAAGAAACTGACCTGAAAAGTGATTGGCCGCCTCAAAAGGAAACAATCCTCCACAATTGGGCAACAAGCATCAGCCTCCAAAAGGAAGGCCAGCAGCAGATCATAGGGATGATCGCTCCTTCCAAAGGAGGAGGATCGCCATCTTTGCCATAAAAGAGGCCCTGAATTCACCATCCAGGGGGGAGAGAAAAAAAAAAGCTTTCTGACACGCTCTTTGACGTGGGCATCAAGACAGAAAACTCTAAGTGTTCTGGGGATCAATCTTGGGCTCCCGGGGCAGCCAAACTCTCAAACACAATCAAATTCCAAGGCAACGAATGAGTCTTAACGGCCGTTCTCTGCCTTCCTACCATCTAGATACGAAAAAGGCCCTGCGCCTCTCTGACATCTGGAACAAGGCACTCTCTTCCCCTCTCCCATTGCTCTCTCTATTTTTCAGTTCCTTCCATTGAAGGTTGTTTTACTGACTTGAGCGTCGGAGTGTTTTCGGTGGGATTACATGCCACCATTAACGCTGACCTCTTGTTCGTTTTAGTGGTGTGCAGGATTCGCACTCAGTGAACGGAGTCGGTTAAGATCATCCAGAAAAATCTGAATCTGTTCGAAGTCGGATCCAGGTACACATCAATTTGTAAATATTTAAAAACTATACTAGTTAAAAATAAAATGATGAAGAACTTTTAAGATGAATGAGTACTCGAAATATAGTCCAATAAAGTATATATAAGAAAAAAAAGGGGTAAAATTAAAAAGTTTTAAGGTAATGAAATATAAATAATTTAAAGTTAATGAATTCCCCGTAAATATTATATTAAATCTAATCCCATTTGGTGAGATATAAAGCTTTGTTATTGTTATGATGATTTTGATACTTAAAAGGTTTTCAGATGAATATAAACACGAATAAAGAGCACTATTTATAGGGATTTAATCCTTTACATCTTATCTCTCTAGTAGTGTGAGATTTTTATTATTACATAAATTTTATTTGCTCATTGAATTTAAAAAATAACCAAATAATTTTGTATCATACGAGTTAGTCAATTTATACTGAAATTTTATCCATGTAGAATTTGTGATAAATACAAATTAAAAATAAAAATAAGAAAATGAGAAAATTTTAAAATATTTGAAGTAATTCTCCTTAAAAAAGATACATCTATAGTTAGTCTCGGAAACATGTGCTATATGTCACCGATGCATCCCTGGTTTCTAATTGTGGTACAGATTAGGGAGTTTTTCGATCTGTCGTTGTAGGTCGATTTGGATCAGGTCTGATCTCTGTCGTTATTAACCTGGAACCTATACACTACAAACTATAGACAAGATGTCAGAGAACGGCGGAAGGTTATCCTACCGTGAACACTCCGATACTCAAGTCAGAAATCTTAAGAAATAAAAGGAGGAATGAATATTTAAGAGTAAACATGACGGTAATGCAAAGATGTAAGGATGAGGGGAGTGTGAGTGTGATGTGTTTGGGGGATTAGGCTCCGAGACTTTCACCACTATGGGTGGCTCACTAACTCCACTGGGAAGTGACGGTGGGTCGAGGAAAGAGAGCTGGTTCTTCCTCCTTGAGGTTGAGAATGTGGGGGTGAAAGATAAGATGCTTGATCTCTATTCGCCGTTTGGGCTTAGGACAGTGCTCTCTCTCCCATTTTCCCCTTTGCAGGGGAGGGCATTTATAGGCTCCCTTTAGGAGGCTTTAGGAGCTGGAACCCACGACTAGTGGTTTACCGGGATTCGTCAACTGCTGTGCGCTGGCTAGAGGCGTTAGTTATCATCTTGAGGAGGCAAGGAGACCATTGTCGGGCATGAATGACACCTGATCTGCTGCCCGCACATGGATTGGTTGAGTGACTATGAGGACGGTGTGTGCTGTGGCTTGTAACGTTGACCTTTTCTCCTATTGGCTGGTATTTGCTGAGCTAGCACCCGCCCCCTACAATCGCCTTTGCAGGTTGTGAGAGCACACTGATTAGTTGCTCACCTGGGGCATTACGGCCGTGCACTAAGATTCTTTGGGCTTCATAGGGGGGTCTGGGGCTTTCTACTCGATCAAACTCGTACCCATTTGATTGGGCTTTGCTATTCTTGGCTCATTCTCGAGTTGGACTCATCACTAGCCCCTCATGCCTGGGGACGGCCTTTGTTGGGGCCTGGCATGTCCAAGGTGGGTCCAGCTGGCTGTGGGCTTCCCTCGAGATGTACTTGTCTTCATCTCCTTATGACGTCATTCCTTCTCCATACAAATATGCAGCCTTTCAAAGGTGGTACAGGGATTTGGTGCTCTGTTAGGAAAGATTCACCGTCTGAGGTTCAGTTCTGCATTTATGGCTTTCCTATTTTTTGATAACAGCCATAGGGTGGCATGCCTCCTTCGGAGCCCGTTGGGCATTGGCTTGGCTATAAATTGGGGAGTTCTTCAGTTGGAGTGACCCACACTTATCCATTTGTCAGAAAAGTAATGCGAAGTCCTTGGCTTGCCCCACTCTTCGTGGGGTTTCGCAAGGGAATTAGATGGATTTGCAGGAGATCTGGTGTTACCGTTGAAGCCTGCTGTCACGTTCTCTCTGTGGATGATTCATCATTATAATGAGGGTGGCCCGACCACTCTGTTGATGTCATGTGCCTCTTCCCTGGCTGGCCAGGACTCCAGTTCGTAGGTGGGATGCAACGGGATTGGCACACTGTTTCTAGGGATTCTGCTCCCTCAATAGCGTGTTGTCGCTGTCTCCTACCGTGACTGGCAGTTCATATATGCTGCTTGGAGAGGAGGCGGAACTTGGAGTTCTCTTAGGGCATGTGCGAGCGAGTCGTAGCCCCGGTGGGACTCCTGATAGAAGGCCTTCCTTTGCCCGTGGTGGACCCTGTCCAATGCCCGTCCAGGAGCAGAATCAACGTTGTGGTGATGCTACAAGAATGAGCTAATATGCTCACATTCCCCAAACCGGTCCCCCCCGGCGATGTCACTATCCTAAGCTTCTTGTGCTTTGCCGTATTTCTTGCTATTTTGCGCTTTTCCTGATGCAAGCTTTGTATTTTGTAAAGAACAATTTCAATGAATAAAAGTAGTAGTTTGCCTTTTATATCTGGTGCCATTAAATCTTCTTTTTTTGTCGCTTCACACGTTAGGACTCAAGGTCAGTGGGGCCCTCTCGCCACTATAAATGCTCGACTGTTATCCCTGCTAGGGCTATCCCTCGAGTCTGTGCTTGGATCATTGGCGGGATGGTCTGGTTGGAACCCTCCGTGAACTGGCGCTGCTAGTTTCATTGCCAGGTGTGCAGATCAGCGTTGATGGAGAGGGCGATGATTTGGGATCACCTTTATTTAATGCGCAGAAAATCGCAAGGTCATCGCATCATAATGGCCTTTCTTGGAAAGGTGCGATGTTTCGGGGCGTCGTCACATGGAGGGATTTCGTTGGGCAATTGAATGCCCCCCTTAGTTAAACGACGTCGTTTCCTTGGGAAACTTTGGCTATTTAAGCACCAAGAATCTATCCAAATCTGGCATCCCTCAATTGCTTGGAAGCACAAAATCTCAGCCTGTAGTTGTTACCTTCGTTCTTTTTTTTTGTGGGGACGTTGATGGCAAGGTTGTCTTCTTCTTCGGAGTATGAACCTCCCACTGAGGAATCTCGACGGGGAGAGCAAGCGTTGAGGGACCATGATGAGGCTGTGTCTGCCACGGTGGCAGTGGAGGATTGTCATTCGAAGCCTTTAGTTATTGGGCCGATGAGGTTCCTGAGGGCACCGCTAGGCTTTGAATCCAATGGGGCATCTAACTCTCTCAGCGCCGAAGGACTGGGGGAGCCAGTTCATTGCATCGTCGCATCCTAAGGGTAGTGGAAGACATGGAGGCCCGGGTGCAAGTTGCCATTGGTGAGGCCGAACGGATCCGGGCATGGGCGGCTCACTTCAAGCAAGCATGGTCGAAGGCAGAGGCGAGGGCGTCGCAGCCGGCCAATGCCAACTTGCAGGCTCAAAGCCAAATCATCGCTCTTTAGGTGGAGCTCAAGCGATGCCAACTGCGGCTTTTAGAGGAACACGTCGTCCATGTGCGGTAGGAGGTTGAGCTGAGATCGAGGATTCGGCCAGAAGAACTGGCTCCCTTAATGGAAAGGAGATTTTAGGAAGGTGTTCGGCTTAGCCAGAGAATAGCTTCGTTGGCAATGCCAGGCTTTCGCATCAGCCTTTTGGACTCTTAGAATTCAGGCGCCAGGACGCACTCAGAATTGATAGAGTTCTTGCCTCCCGACCTTGTCGAGCCCAAAGGGGGCAGATAGTTGTATTTTGCAATCACTGGTTGACTTCTCTTGTAAAGAAACTTTATTAGTGGAATTACTTATTGAAATTTCTTTACTTAACTGAGCAATTTGTTTATTGCAATTTGTTGTATTCAGGTGACTTGTTTGTCCTTCCAGCCTCGGATTCTAGAAGGGTTACTGCTGTCACTTCTGATGGCCGGCATTATTGCATTAAATGTGGGTGTAAAAGTTGGGATTTGGTAGGCAACTGCGGTGTGAGTGGGGTGGTAGTCTGTCAAGTGCCATGATGGGCCGCCTTGGAATGACTTGTTGCATCCCATTGAGGGGACGCTTGTCATAGCCATAATTTGGGGCATCCCTTTCATTTTCCCGTGCAACGCCGCTTCGCCTTCCCAAGCGCAGCCTATTTAAAGGGCACTGACTCCGTTTTTTCATACTTTGCCATTTGCTTACTCTAGGCATGACAAAAAAGAGAGGCTCTCCTTCTTCATCGATTAGCAAAAAAGTGAGTAATATTAAGTTGGTCCTTACGCCAAGCGTCGTCGCTGCTCCGAGGGTAGAGTATGACATTCCTAGCGACTTGCTCCGCCTGCTTCCTGGAGAGGGTGGTAGAGTGAATGCACCCCCCCAGGGCTTCATCATGGTGTATGAGTACCATCTGTGAGGAGCCCTTCACTTTCCCATGGAGCATGATTTGTACGGTCTTTTTGAGGCGCTTAAAGTCCCTATGGCCCGACTTAATCCCAACGCCATCCATTATCTGGTGACAATGTGCATCTTCGTCAGGCTTCACGGTGGCACATTCAGTCCACATTCGTTGAAGGTAATCTTTAGCTTTGTCCAAATGGCGGATTGGCTTTCCATGTCTCCTTGTCCGAACTTAAGCTTCCCGGGGACTCCTTGTGCCAGCTTAAGCTTCCCGGGGACAAACCCTGATTCCATGAAAAATTGGAAGAATCGTTACTTCTTCCTAGCGCTTCCTTCATAATGGGAGTTTTCGACAACGTGGGGCCCCGTGAGTGACTTCTTTTCCAGGAGCATAAGTGATGAGGAGGTAAGGCAGGAGAAAGATGTCATCGGCAATATAGAAGCCGCAATAGAGACCTTTGAGAAGTAGGGGTATTACTTGACCCCGGAGATGTTCATGGCTGTTGGCTGGGGTCGGCCGACTAGAGCAGGGGCAGTCGCCTCCCAGAAGAGGAAGGCCGGAGCCTTGGTCCTGAGGGACCTACCCAGGGAGTCGCCCGAGTGGAACGACTCAATGCTATTTTTGGAGTCTTCCTCTGACGAGGACATGGCGTGTAATATCTCGGATCCCTATTTGGATTATTTTAATATTAATTGTGATTTTAGGTATTTCGGGTGTGGTAAAAAATAAATTAAAATATTATAAAATTTTTAAAAAATGATCGAAAGTGTAGATTTTAGGTATTTCGGGTGCGGTAAAAAATAAATTAAAATGTTATAAAATTTTTGAAGAATGATCGAAAGTGTGGATTGGCGCC
>JAODPA010022105.1:0-12922 GCA_025585075.1 Nepenthes mirabilis | reverse complement strand
GACTGTTAATAAAAGTAATTTATGATTAGAAATGCAAGTTGTAAACCTAAAAAATTTTTAAAAAATTTGTTCAATGAGAACTGCAAGGAAAGAGGAAGATAAAACCAGTACGTTGGTGCGGCAGCCATGATTGATGGCGTAGAATTGTGCGGAAATTTCCTTCACGGAACAAGGATTGATGCATGCGCCTGTCATTGGAATTGGATTCTTGGAAGTTGACGGGTCGGATAAATTTGTGAACCAGGCCCGAATGCTTACGTCAAGCCACACCTCAGATAATGACAAAACTCCAGTCTTCCCTCTATTTCTCTCCTCTCTCCTCTCTGTTGTGCAAGAATCTTCCCGCCTCTCTTTCACTCCTCAGAAATGGCAGTTTGTTCAGGCGGCGGGCTTCATTTGAAAGCACACGGACGGATCGCTCCAACGGATTGGAAAGAAATCGTAGCTTTTTACTGTGTTAAATGCATCATTGTCCGTGCTTCGAATTGCTGAATGCTTTTGTACGGACATTTCCGCATTTGAGCTGGTTGCTGTTCTCTTGAGGAGCATTCGAGTTCAAGAGATGGACGGGGTTTCATTTGGGGTGTCGCTGTACTTTGGACGCAGATTTCTGATTGGGTTTCGCGATTGCAAGAACTTCTGGTGGCTGTGCTAGTGTTCGTAGATTATAGAATTCGCGGCGAATCGACGCTTTAGGATGCAGGCGCTCATGCCGTCAATAAGGCCGAGAGTGCCACTACTGAAAAGTGTGAAAGCGTCCACGATCTTCTTCTTCTTCAGTGTTCCGAGGAGTTCGATGAATCGTCTGGTATTGTTTCTTGTCTTGAAGATGTGCAGTTTCCCCTCTTCCAAAACTTTGACTCTCTGGTCTGTATCAATGCTACATGTTGATGAAAGAAGCACCAAAATATATTGAATGCGGTGCTGTTTTGCTTTGCATTGTTGGCTAAATGTTCGTTAACTTGATAGTAAGTGTTGCATTGTCATATGGTTGACGATTTGTGCACCTAGCTTGAGTAGTTGTTGTGATTAGAGAAATGAAACTACATGATTTGCTGACTCTGTTATCATTATTAAAACAGGGGCCAAGAACTATCACCATAGTCATGACTTGCCAAACACAAAAGCGTCACCATGTTTCTAATTTTTGTATTTTCTAACGATGTGATCCTCGCCAGTTTGATTGGAGGCTCAGTTACTGTTGACATATCGTCTGGTTAAGGTGACTAAGCTTTCCAAGTGTCTTTGTGTTAAATGAATAAAATGACAGTCATTTTTAATATGTTTAGTACGCTCATATAATATATTATTGCAGGCAATTTATATGGCACTTTGATTATTACAATGTAAGATAACCTCATGAGATTGTATAATGCTCAGGCCTTCTAGTAGCCATTTTAACCAAGGAAATTCTACAGTGGTGTCAGTAAGGGTACGATATTCAACTATTATATTTGAGCGTATGACAACCGATTGCTTTTTACTTTTCCTTGAAATAAGAGATGTGCCAAAGAAGAAACAATAGCCAGTGATGGATCATCAATATGTGGGATCAGCTGCTTAGTCTACATTAGAAAAAGCAATTAATTGGAAAGAGGAATGACTAGAAAATTGAAGTCTATAGAATAAAAATCCTTTAATATATCAAATGATACAGAGTATAGCAGTATAGTGAGTAGACATTTGTGCGGCAATAAATTGGCTAACAAGTTTAATAGCATGCACAATATCAGAATGAGTAACGGTGAGATAAACAAGCTCTCAAAAGAGATGCTGATAATGGGTGGCATCTTATAGAAAAGAACCATCAAATTCAGTAAGTTTGACATTCTGTTTTAACTAAGTGGGAGCAGTTTTGTTATTCGTTATGGCGACACAAGTGAGTAGATCAGATGTATACTTTGCTTGAAAGAGATAATATTCATTAGGATATAAGGTCACTTCAAGGCTTAGAAAATAACTGAGATGTCCAAGGTTTTTCATCTCAAACTATTGATGTAGAAAAATTTTAATAGATTGAATCCTAATATGATGATCTCCAATAATTATCATATTATTGACATAGAGTAAAATAAAAACAGTGACAAGGGATATTGTACGTGTGAAAAGAGTTGAGCTATGAATACTGGATGTGAAACCCTATTTGAAAATTATGGAACTAAATTTAGCGAACCAAGTTATGGGAGCTTGTTTAAGGTTATATAGTGCACAACAAAGGCGGTAGACTTTGTTTGGAGGATGGTCATATCCAAGTGGAGATTGCATATATACTTCCTTGATTACGTCACCATGAAGAAAGGCATTCTTAATATCCATTTTAAAAAGGTCCCATTAATGTATAGTAATGATAGCAATCAACGAACATATAGATGTGAGATGAGCCACATGTGTAAAAGTTTCCTCATAATAAATCTCATACTTTTGAGTAAAATATCGGGCAATAAGACGTGTAGTATATCATTCCAGCAAACCATCAAATTTAGTTTTGATCATATATATCCACTTGTTGCCAATTACTGATTTTTTTGGAGGTAAGTCAACCTAATCCCATGTATAATTCTTTTCAAGGGTGTAGATTTCATCAATCATAACTTGTTGTTAGGAAGGATGCGATTTGGTTTCTCGATAAGTAGCAGGTTTATATAATATAATAAGTGCCATAAAATAATGAAAGTCGCGTAAGTAAAAAAGGAGCTTATGTACTTGAGTAGAATGATGAATAGAAAAATTTGCAAATGGGTGTCAGTAAACCCATGGATGGGGTAACTGCATCCTAAACAAGTGTAAAAGGATTGTCTTTAGAAGTTGGACCAAAATTATGGGAAAGTGAGGTACTAGGAATGGGATTAGGAAATAGAGCTGGTAATGGATTAGTAAAAATTTTAGAGCATGTCACGGGTGTGAAAAAGAGAGATGATAAGTTGGTAAACATTTTATACTCCCAAAAGATGACAAGATGGGAGATATGGAGTCTATTAGAGATGGAAACGTAATGTTGATATACTTTATATTCAATGACATACCTAAGAAAGTGATATAGTCAAGCTCAGAGTTCTAATTTATTTTGTTTATGAAATAAAAGTAGAACAAAACAAGCACATCCAAAGACATGGAAAAGATAATAGTGAGCTGGTATATTAAAGATACGCTTTTATGGGGTCTGATTCTAAATAGTTGAGTATGGAAAGTAATTGATGGTATAAGTTGCAGTGAAGACAACTTTTCCACAAAATTCTTTAGATAAAGAAGCTAAGATAAGAAGGGACCAAACACTATTAATAACATCACCAATCTTCCGTTCAGCACAATTATTTTGTTGAGATGTGTTTGGGCAAGATTTGTGGTGGATAGTGCTATGTGATTTAACAATATCTAGGAAGGATGATTCATAATGTTTTTAGCATTATCGGATCTAAGAATTTTAACATGCTTGGAAAATTGAGTATATATCATATTGTCGAATTCATGATAGATGTTTGGCAAATCAAATTGATAATGTAAGAGATATATCCATATGTATTAAAAAAAATCATCAATAAAAGTAACAAAATATTTGGATCCCCCCTTAGTAGGTATGGGTACAGGATCCCAAATGTTAGAATGAATAACATCACAAGTAGCATGAGAAATAGAATAATTAGAATCAAAAGGTAAAACTTTGTGTTTATTAAGTTGACAAGCCATATATTCAAAAGATTTATCACTAAGAGGTCCTAAGTAACCCATAGAGGCTAAGAAATGTACTTTAGAATTTGATGTATGGTCAAGGAGAGAATGTCACATAAGACTAGATTTGACTAGTCAGAAGTGCAAACTACTTGAAATTTCGTCAGCATTTAAGGTTCTCCCCTATTAGCTGAGCTCCTTTGTCATCTCAAAGATTAGTATTGAGTTGACAAAGTAAGAGGGTTTCAGTTTTGGCTTGAAATTAGTTTATATCTACGCAAACTGCTTTCTGGTGGATTATGATTGAGATGGTTCTCAGCAGGAATGTTGGCCACTCCTGCTCTGCCAATATGGTAATTGAGAGCCTGTAGAATGTGGCCATTGAGTTTCAACCCCAGGTCAGTCAGTGGTGGTAGTTCCTATTTGTGAAGTCGTTGTTCCTAAAACCTCTTTCCTCTCTCTCTCTCTGTTTTTTTTTTTTTTTGTCCACTTGATTAACTATGAAAAGTTTTAACAATCAATTGCTCATTACCTCCCGTCCCAAAGTGCTTTGAGTTGGTTGTATCCCCACTCTATGCCTTTAACAGTCTTTCCCTTCTTAGCATAGCCGTATGAAGAAAGAAAGTCATTCATGGCATCTTTTGACTTAGAATTTTCACTCTAAGTTCTTCCCTATGCCACTGTCACTGGTCACCAACTCAATCATTTTTGTTATATGTGGTCATGCCTTACATTATATATAACGTTATTCTTACGTCACTAATCTGTGATCATTTAGTTGTATGATGATAACTCCACTGCTATACTAAGGTTCTCCTGCCCATGTTATATTTTCATAATGAAACTCATAAAACCTTGACCCACCATTTGCTCCAACAGCTTGGCATTGTATGATTGTGCTCAGGTGCAATGACCACACAAGAGTAAGAACTAGCTAACCAACAATTGCTTCACTAGCAATTCTTTGGTTGAAATCTCAGTCTGGGATGCCCATATTCTGATTGTACACCTCCTTGTTGATATCATTGGATTCTTCTATCATTCCCTTATGGTCAGATTTTTTTTCACCATTAATTTCGTTATTTATGTCAACACCTCATAGAATAGGCACTAAATCAAGGGGGCAAAAGCGGATTATACAATCAAATTTCTGGGTTCAAAAGGGAGAAGGATGTGAAGGTGGACTTGTTATCCACGTTTCCAGGAGGATGAATAGAGGACCGACTGACCCAGGTTTTGACAAACATTGTTGGGTCCTGGTGTCTTTATCAAGAGCACATGCGCATACCATGGAGTGATCATCATCACCACGTGTGCCTCTCATCTTAGTATGGTTGAATTTATAATCTACTTATTCTTATTTAACAGGGTTTATGGCTTTGTTATTGTTCTATGTCAATACCGAACGATGACTTCCTATATAAGCTCTTGCCACTTCTTTTTGTGGCAATTGCCAATTGCAATCTATGATGCAAAAATACTGTTATATGATCCAAATGGAATGTATTTCATGTCAAATCAATCCATGCAATTTTCCGAGGAAACACCATTTCCTCCTAATCCATTGTGTTTGTCTTAGATTTCAATTGCTGCCGAGGATTGAGGATTTTGTACATCTATATCTGTGTCGTGATGAGTTTTCTCAGCTTTAGGAAAATTTTTCTAGTCAAATTTTCCAAATTTTGTTTTTTCTCCATAAAGGAATCCGAGGGATCTGTTTTTTAGCCTCTCAATTCTGGCTGAATTTGAAAATTAATTACTCTTATTATAAAAAATTTATTTAATAATTTAAACAGTTAAAATTTAAATAATATATTAAAATATGTTTAACTTATTTTACCGTTCTTGTTATACAAATTGTCATAATTAAATCAACCTCGTCATGAATATAAGAGTATTCAAACCGCTTGCCAAACATTTTCAATTTGCATAAATCATGTTTAACTAGGAATGCAATTTCAGCTATCAATGCAAGAAACATGGCAGTAATAGAGCTAAATGGCCAAAGGCTACGTTTCCCATGCATGAGGTCTGAAATAGATAGTGGGAAAGAAGATCTCAGAGAAGGACGATGATAATTGAACTGGCGGCAACGAAGCATATGGTTAGGAGGGAGGATGCGTGAGTTTTTGGTGCCGAATGTGGCCATGAATTCAGAGATGCGTCCGGTGGGATGTGCCTGATTATGCTGAAAACTTTGGATTTGAAATTCTCACATTTTTTTCAAAAGAAAAAAATCTGGACTTTTAATTCCAATTCTTAAATCATGCTAAATTTGATTGTGATGGGTCCGGCACCCATGAGCCGATCCGGAATCAGGCCTATAGGGAAAAACCGCTCCAAAAGCCTCAACCCAGAAAAGGTTTCTCACGGCTCAAGGTCCAAAGAGCACCATGGAAGGCCTAGATGGTGCGACCTAGATCCGCCCAGCGAGATCCGAACCTGCGGAGATGCCCATTGAGCGCAACCCAAAAACACATGCCTTAGTAGCTCTAACTCGGCAGACCAGCCCACGTGACCACTGTAATGTGTGGTCCCCTATAGCCATAGGGGCAGAGTTGGAGGGGGGCTCACGCTAGCCTACTGCGCCCAGGCCGTCGGGAATGGCACAACTCGCTAGGAAAACACGAAATTAATGCCCTTAGAATGCCAGAAATTACAGCACAATTAGCGCCCAAGGGACAACTAGCCAGCACATTTTCTCTACAAATACCTTCTTTCCTTTACAAGAAAAGGAGAGCTTCAGGAAGAAACAATTCGAAGAAGGGAGAGATGACAAAAGAGCGCGATCCTTTGCCACAAAGCTGCTTCCCAAAGAAGGCATTCATTCCTATAAACCACCTTCTTGTTAGGGCGTACTTCAAAGCCGCTCTCCAGTCAAGCCCACTTATCGGAGCTCAGTCCTCCATCTCTAAGCCACTCCACAATTGAGCGCACTCACCGAAGTTCAATTCTCTGCTAACACTCAATGCCCTCCTTCATGCATCCACATATTATTCTTTCCTCCTATATTTCTATTTGCTTAAGAAAGATATCTGATTTGAGCGTTGAAGGCTATATCGGAGAGCGAATCCCACCATCCTCTGATTTTTTGTTCATTAGTTGTATTATGTAGGATCCAAGTTCGAAGTAACGAGGACAAGACCCGCTTCAGCTCGACCCCTAGGAAAGATCAAGTGGCATCCTAACTCGTTCGATAATTCAAATTCAAGGACGCATCAGATTGTTTTGTAAATTTAAAGGAAAAACACGTTCTCTCTTCCTCGCAAATCCCCATTGCCCTCTCCTTTTCCTAACCCTAACCCTCACTGCTGGCGGTGGCTGCCCTGGACGCTGACTTTGGGCCCTGTCACGCTGACCTGCCGGTCACTCCGGCATCTTCCGTGTCACGGGAGAGTGACTTACGCCTGTTGGCAGTTCAGCAGGAACTCCAGAAATTGCTGGAAGCTCTTCAAGCTCCTTTGGTTGAATCCTATGTCTGTTTGGCTTCTTGGCTTGTGGAGAAATTCTGAATCTTCATTGATGAGATAGACAATATTGAAGCCTTGAGTGATTCCAATTGTTGTGGTGTCCAGGAAGCCATGGGTAATTTCAAGAGTGGTGGCGTCCAATTAGTTGTGGGTGATTCCAAGAATGATGTTGCCCAGTACAAAGCAGGGGTTGCTAGCGATTTCAGAGTGATGGAAGATGGATCCGACGATGGTTTCCCTTGCTGTTGCGGAAGGAACATCACCTTCTGATCCTGTGGGGCAAATCTTCTAAGATGATTTTAGAGGTGGACTGTCCCATGATCCTAAATCATGGGCTAAGGTGGTTCAGTCTCAGGTGAGTTTTCGTGGTACTCAAGTTTCCTATTTTCCTCCTCCTATCACAGATAATAAAATGGTTATCTGTTCGCCCATTGAAGTCTTAATCGTAGAGGGGTGGAGTTGTGGAAGAGCACAATTGTTGGATATTTTATTGAGAAAAAACTTCCATTTTGGCATGTAGAAGGAGCCCTAATGTGGGCACAATTTGGCATTAAAAGCATTCTTGTGAAACAGGATTAATTCTTCACTTTTAATAGTTGTCAGGGTATGCAAATCATGCTGGATAATGGTCTTGGCTCCTGTATGGTAAGCCATTATTATCGATACTTTGGAGGCCTGGTATGAATTTTTGCCTACAGGAGAGCATAAATCCGTTCCTATTTGGGTTATCATTTTTTGTGTCCCCTTGAATTCCTATCATTAAAGGGTCTTAGCATATATTGCTGAGTATTGTGTGCTATCCTTTTCGTATGGATAAACAAATGAAAATGCTGGAGAGGGTGCGTTTTGCTTGTAGCTGTATCAAAATTCGGCTAGAGTCCAATTTTTTAGAGTTTGTTGCTTGTCATTGGCAGGCAAGAACCCCTTTTCGGGAGAGGAGAAATCAGTGGATATTCAGGTGAAATACTAATGGAAACCATCCATCTGTTTGTCATGTAAGGCCTTTGGGCATAAAGTCCCCTCTTGCCTGGCAATACCTAGACAGATTTAGGAGGCTACTGGCCAATTGCTGGAGAATTGCTAGGATAAGGATCCTAATCCAAATCTTCCTACCATTGTTGCTCTTGTTGCTATTCCAGCCCTGGAACTTGTTGTGCCTTTCTTACTTGTAATTCTTTTGATATGTTATCTCATTCTGCGAATGTTGGTGAATTGTGCTGTTTTCTATACCTAATTCAGGTATGAGGAACGCTAAGTTGGACCCTGATGGTGAGAATCTGGCAGCATCATCAGCTAGAGCTAAAGGGATGATCATGGAGGTTTCAGCTAAAGATCCCTACGACAATGCCATAAAAAGAAATTGCAGGGGCATTAAAGGAATACACCCCTTCCACCGATTATTAAATGATTCGTTTTAGATGTTGGAATATTCGGAGCCTTAAAGGGCCCTGAGAAAGCTAGGGTGTGAATAAGTTTCATCAAAGCTCATTACTTTAATATGTATGGGTTGGTCTAAACTAGGATAAAAAGACATAATATGGATACAATTGCATTTCTATAAAGAGGGGCTGTTGTGTTCGATGAACTGTGTTGGCAATGAAGGGGGACAAATCTGGTTGAGTTGGAATCCTTCTTTGGTCAACATTTCTAATCTGGATCTTCGGGAGCAAGGCATTTCTTGCCTAGCTTCAGCCATCTCCGAAGGGCCTAAGATGTGTTGCTCGTTTGTGCATGCTATCATTAGGATAGTGGTAGGAGCAATCTTTGGGAACTCCTAAGCGCTAATGTGGATTGGCTTGCACCTATTTGGTAGACTATTTTTGGTGATTTTAGTATTGTCTTACGTGAGTTTGAAATCCTCAAAGGTAATTCTTCTGAAGTTGGCAAGAAGGATTTTGCGACTTGTTTAAGGAGATGTTGCCTTCAATATCTCTCTTTTGAGAGATGCAATTTTACTTGATGTAACTATCTCGTATTTACGTAAGGTTGGACAGAATTTTTGTTAATGAGGCCTGATTGTCTACGGGATTGACATATAGGGCCAGCTCTGAACTCATAAATATTTCTATTCACCCCCCTTGTGTCCTTGTTTCATGGGAGCAGGTTGCTAAGTGAAAGGGTGGTTTTAAATTAAAAACTTTCCTCACGTAACACCATATAATTGCACAGCGATGGCCGACACTCAGGAGAACAAGCTATGATAGATTCCCTATGTTCTAGCTTGTCTATAAACTCAAGCAGGTCAAGGGTCGTTGAAGGTCATTAATGAAGAAGTGGGGGATCTTTGGTGTGTGGATTTTAGTGCCAATTTGAAGTTCCAGAAGAGGATCATGAAGCCTGTCAGATTGACCCTTTTAGTGCTCCATCATCTTAGAAGAAAATTTAGCTCCTGTTGAGCTTGTTAATGCTCTCTATGAATTCTATGCGGCTATTCATTCAAAAATTAGTGTCTTGTCACCTTATGTCTTCAATGTTGGCTACTCCTGTTGCAGATATTCTTTAGTGGTGTTTGAATTTGGTAATACAAAAACTCCGTGCCTAAATGAATTCTTGACTGTCTTCTTCAAATCTTCCTAAAATATTGTTGGATATATCGTTTCCGAAATGGTTATTGATTTTTTTCTATCCAAATATATCCTCAAGCAAATCGATGCCACAACGATTTGTCTTATCTCTAAGGTGAGACATCTGACCTATTTTTTATTGCAATATTGGTGTTGAAATTCTAAAATTCTAGCTAACTAGCTGAAAGCAACCTTAGCATGCTAGGTTGACCAGTACTTGACAGATTTCCTGGAAGGAAAGTATATATGTGATATTAGTCTACTTGCCTAGGAATTACTTTACAAATATCATTTGAAAAAAAATTTTAGACAGGCGATGAAGATTTATATCATAAAAGCCTTTAATTTGATCGAATAAGATTGTCTAATCTTCATGAAGATTATGGATTCCTATTCTCTTTTATTGGTTGGATTGAACAATACATTACCATTATGATGTTCTCCATCTCGATTAATGGTTCTTCTACTGGTTTCTTCAATGGGAGAATGGGGCTATGGCAAAGTGATTCTTTCTTGCCCCGTCTTTGTTGTCTTTTGTATGAAAGTTTTCTTTGGTATAACTAAAGTTCGAACCTTAAAAAATATTAAATTTAAGTTTAACTAAAGATGTAAAGATACTCAAACGGTCATGTTAGCTTTTATAGATTATTTTCAATGCTTGGCGGATTTTGGTGTGCTCTTCGAGCTTGTCTAGAACAAAGAGAGAAGTTGAGTGTTTAGTTTGTTTTGGTAATCATGTATGGAGTGCTTCCTGTAGCATGGTCTTCACTCTTGTGAATCCTCTGCAATGGTAAATTGGAAAGATGTTTGTAGACCTAAAGAGGAGGGGATCTAGGTATCAAAAATTTCTTCGTTTGGAATATAATGCTATCTTGGTTAGACAGTTATAGATGCTTCTCATTTTTGCTGATAATTCAATTTGGGTAAATTAGGTAAAAAGGCTTCATATTAAAGTTCGATAAAGTTTAATAGTAAAAATTCCATAATTACTTTCTTAAGATTGTTTGTGTGCCATGTTGTTGGGGATGAGAAGATCATGTTCCTTTGGTTGGATTGGTGGCACTCTTTGGGGAACCTTCACCACCACTTTCCCTTCTCAAGTCATGTTAACATCTGGTCTTCAACTTGATCATCTACGGACCATATGGAGATGGCCTATATGTTCTCAGATGGCCGTGGAATCCTTTCTTTTAATGTGGCTAGAATATGTTCCCTATCCAAATACCTCAGAAACTATTTTTTGGACTTTGGAGACTCATGAGGCTTTTCATTTGCATGGGCAAATCCATTCAGTTGAGGTTATAATAAGTAGTAATTTTATTTTAGCTGTTGAAATAGCATCGAGATTCATCTGAATAAATTTAGCAGTGGGAATTGTATCGCTTTGATATGCATGATTTTATATAATCTCTATCCTTTTTTAAAACAAAAACATTTGATGGACATCCAGTAGATATTTTGAGATACTTCTAAATAGCGTGCTATTTAATTCATCTATCTTTTTCGTATGGATTTGTTAAGAAAGATCAATTGATGTGATATTACATTAGCTAAAGATAATTTTAAAGCATTCAAAATAAAATTCTATTTGAAATATAAATAGCCACAGAAGCAGAATTAAACATAGTAGGCAGGCAGAAGGCCCCAGCAAGAAAAAGAATTATCAAAGGGCTATGCAGAAATCAAGATACAAGTCTAAATGACTACTTACCAAAAAAAAAAAAAAAAAACTAAATGACTAATCACGAGTCCAATTGCAATGTCTCGAATCACTTTATCAACTACACTAATCCATAAGGCCTACTGTAAGGGATTTATATTTGGCTCTATTCTTTTTTTTTTTCCCCATAATTATTTTGCTCTTTTTTTTTTCTTTTTCTTTTAGTACTACCAAAGTAAGGTACTTAAATTTCAGTGACAATTACTTTATGGAAGATATCTATTTCTTGGTGTTTATTTCTATTTGTCATTACCTCATGCAAAAGGGGAAAACAGGGAACATCATGATAAGATGAGATCTTTCTATCACACAGCAATTTTCATTGACAGTTCTCCTTCAATTCATATTAATTATGACCACGTGATACCCAAATGCTTTTGTATGGGGAAGAAAGTGACATAGGGGCCTCCTAATTTCATCATTTCTCTTCCTAAAGCCTAAGAGAAAATTACAATATTTTTCCATAAGCCCTGCATTCGATTTTTGGGATATTAATTGAAGATTAATGCATTTTTAAAATAATAAAAAAAAGGTCTCAAATATAAATGTATTGTGAAAAATACGTGAGAATAAGATTTATGAAATTAAGATATAAAATAATCTTTGGCCTTATGAATTATAATTGCAAAAATATTATCTTAGATGCCCTGTTAAACCCTCTTAATGCCTCCCTCAAATAGTCTTTCAACTGGATAATTTCCTGTACTTATGAAAATAAGGTTTCTAAAAGGGCGTGGAGATGAGAGAGGATCTAGCAATGTATATAACAATTTTAACCATCCCATTCAGACTAAAATCCCTAATTAGAGCTTGTGAAATCTCCTGACCTACATATATATCATACCATGTCATACATATAATCAAATTCTATACAATTGAATTATAGATAACTCATTCAATATGAATGGTCTCACGCATAAATATTTGGTTAACTATAATACCATTATAAATTAAATCAGACTCTTTAAATATATGTGACTTTTATGATTGAATATTACAAAAGTCTCTTAACATATAAAATCTCAAAACCTATATGCATGTCAAAACATAATAAATAGGACCAAATCTTGTACAACTAAAGTGTAGATAACTCATCTCATATAAACTACACTTAAATATTGGGTTAGTTATAATCTCATTATAATTTAGAACGGATTTCATATACTAGATCAAACTTAAGAGATCATAACTAATAGCGTGATTTAATTAAGTTGTAAAGCTAGTTAGTGAACGCATGACTAATAGATTTTTTTACTCAACTTATCTAATGAATTATAACTAAAATCGTGATTGTATTTTAGCTACATTTATAATTGGTATGCTGAACTTTTAATAGAAACTTTTTATCGTAGGAAAAAGAAATTCTTATCGAAAATGTATTGGACTCAAGACAGCAAGTTTCATAATTAATTTGAGAATAAATTTTTACATATTTTGAAAACTCAAGCTTGTTAGTTGAAATCTATGAGAAGACATAATGAAAATCTACAAATAATAATAAT
>JAODPA010022094.1:0-12922 GCA_025585075.1 Nepenthes mirabilis | reverse complement strand
GTATATATATACCCCTTCAAATGTGTAAAAAATATTAATTAATAAAAATTATTCTCTATCAATATATGTTTCTTTGACATAGGATCAGAGAGTAGTCATCATTCTAGTTCCTATGCTCTCTAGCCTTCGTTTACTGCTACTACTAAATATATCCCTTTTTTTAATTTCTACACCTTCAAAATTTTGGATGGTTTGACATTTCACCTTAAACTTCTCTCTCCTATGGCTGCTTTTCCAGATGTTTCTGAATAGCATCTTCCTCTTGAAGCTTCTAGCGCCTCTCCATCTTCCTCTATTATTGTCGATCTCACTGCCAAAATGACAAAAACCTTGGACAATGCCACATCTCTAATTTCGACGATTGACCTCTCTATTGCTTTGATTGGCATCAAATTGGATGGCACCGACTATCCTCTTTGATCCTAGGTTATGGAGATGTACATCTCTGGCAAGGGCAAACTAAGATGTGATTGCCCTCAACCACCTCAAATGGACCTTTCCTTTCGCAGTGGTGTACAGACAATGTTATTGTTAAAGGTTGGTTGATTAACTCTATGGATCCCTCTGTGATTGGCAATTTTATTCAATTTCCTACCACCCACCAGGAATGGAATACTATTGCTACTACCTATTTCAACAGTAGTGATACATGTCAAGTTTATAACCTCCGGCGGTGAGTGACACGTCTCTGGCAAGGGGGGGCAGGTCTCTTGAAAAATATTATTACAACCTTTAAGGATTATGGCATGAAATTGATTTTTGCAGCCCGAATCCAATGGAATGCCCTATTAGGGGACCGAGTGTATGTCTTCTTAGATGTTGATGACTAGCTGGATAATATTCGTGGTGAGATTCTGTGCCTACGACCATTTCCTACCATTAAACAAGCTTACGTTTATGTCTGGTGAGAAGCCATTCGATAAAACGTTATGCACATTGAACGTCTCGACAACATACCTGCGGCTGTTCTATCCTCCAGGGCTCTCAAGCCAACCTCGTGTGTCTTAATCCCCAATAGATCTCTGTCCCTTCACAGAAGAAAATTGAGTTCCAAGTCAAAAAGTACTGCTGATGGAGTTAAGTGCTCCAACTATGGTAACTTGAAGCACACTCGTGAAACGTACTTCAAACTTCCCGGATGCCCTAACTGGTGGACTGAATTTCAGGCTCGAAAACATGTTAGAAACATAGGAGGTACAGCTACCAAAAACACAGGAGGAATTGAAAAGGCGGCAAGAGTTATAGTGGAACCGTGTCTCTCTCTCATACCTTCTACCATCTATTCAATCCCAAAGCTAGATTTAGGTAACATGTTATTTGGTTCACACCACGATACTTATAGGTGTGCCTAAATTCTTAATTCTGGTGCCATTGACCACAAGACCCTTGACCCTAGAGATTTTGTGGACTTATCCCCACCTTGGCTCTCCAGTATTGCCAATGTCAATGGTGTTGTTTCTCCCGTTATAGGGCCTGGCACTGTAATGTTGTCATCAGTTTTATCTTTGTCAAATACTTAGCTTATCTCCTTTATTTCCTACAAATTGTTATCTGTTAGTCAAATTACCACTAATCTACGATATGTTGTACTCATTTATCCTTCTTTTTGTCTTATTCAAGATATTTTTACCAAGGAGAACATTGAACGTAATACTAAGAGGGGGGCCTATATTACATGGATGATTTTAGTATAGGCCAGGCAAATCACATGCACCATTCAATGGCCACCAAGAAATAACATATTTGGCTTTGGCATCATCGGTTAGGGCATCCTTCATTTGGCTATACACAGCTCTTAATTCCAAATTTATTGGCAAATTTGTAAATGTTGGATTTTAAATGTAAAACTTGCATTCTTGCTAAAAGTCATCGGGTTTCATACCCTTTTAAGTATGAAAAAAGTGATGTACCATTCTCTTTAGTTCACTCGAATGTATAGGGTTCATCCCTGGCACCGAACTTATCTAGTTTCCACTGCTTTGCCATATTTGTTGATGATTGTGCTTGGATACATGGCTCTATTTTCACACAATGATTCAAACACAGTTTTTTGCCAAAGTTCGAACTCTTTGATTCGATAATGGTAGCGAATATGTGAATCAACAATTTCATGATTATTTCCGACATCGTGGAATTATACACAAGGCCTCCTGTCCTCAACCCCTCAACAGAATGGGATTGTTGGACGGAAAAACGGTCACATCCTTAAAACTACCCGCACTATTCTACTTGGAGCTTATGTACCCAATCAACATTGGGCCGATGCCGTTGCCACAACCATATATCTCATTAATCAAATGTTGTATGAAGTCTTGGATTAAAACCTGGACTCTTGTCCTTTTACCCAAAGGAAAAAAAAACAGTGGAATGTCGATGGGTGTTCTCCATTAAATACAAAGTTAATGGATCAATCGAATGATATAAAGTAAGATTGATAGCAAAGGGTTATAAACAAACAAATAGAGTAGAATATCAAGAAACCTTCTTACTAGTTACCAAGTTAAATACGGTGAGGATTTGATCATCTCTTGTAGCCAAGCTTGATTGGCCGTTACATCAATTCAATGTAAAAGCTCGCTCTTTCATGGCAATCTTGAAGAAGAAATTTACATGGTTGTTTCGCTAGGCTATACAATAACTTTAGGAACAAAAATCTTGTGTAAGCTACATTGAACCTTGTATAGACTAACGCAATCCCCTTGAGCCTGGTTCAGGCAATTCAACGAGACAATGCAGAAGTATGGTTTCTAACAAAGTAATTTAATCCATACACTATTCCTGAAACATTTACCGTGCAAAGTAATTGTATCTATAATTTTATGTAGATATGATTATTACTAAAAATGATCCAAAAAAAATATATCCAGATTTCAAGAACAATTAGTGACAAAATTCGAAATTAAAATTTAGGAGGATTTAAGTATTTTTTGGGTATTGAAGTTGCTCAATCTAAATAAGATATTGTTCTCTGCCAACCATAATATATCCTGGATTTATTGATAGAAGTAGGCATATTAGAATGCAAGCTTGTAGATACACTAATAATTCAGAATCGCAAACTCAAAGAATATCCATCGTAGGTGCCAATGGATAAAGAGAGATATCAGAGAGTAGTTGGAAAGTACATTTATCTCTCATGTACCCAATTCGACATTACTTATGTTGTGAGTATAGCAAGTCAATTTATGCATTCCCCTAGTAAAAACCATATGAATACTGCTAGTCGTATACTTTATTATTTAAAGTTCTCTCTGGGGAAGGACTTATGTTTTCCAAAAATAATCATCTAAGGATTGAAAGTTATACCGATACAAATTGGGCTGGAAATATCTTACATAGAAAATCTTTCTTAGGATACTTCATGTTTGTCAGAGAAAATCTCGTTACATGTAGAAGTAAGAAGTAAAAGGTAGTACCTTTATCAAGTGCAGAAGTTGAGTTTCATGGGATGATTAAAGGACTTTGTGAGCTTCTTTAGCTTAAACGACTATTAATAGAGATTGGCTTTGCCCCAAGTTGTGAGATGGACTTGTTCTGTGATAACGAAGTTGCGATTGGTATCTAACACAACTCTACCCAACATGACCTAACCAGGCATGTAGAAGTGGCTCAGCATTTCATCAAACAGAATCTTGAAATCAAGGTACTCCGATTTCCTTTTGTTAAATCAGAAGACCAGTTGACCGACATCTTTGTAAATATTGTATGCAGTAAGAATTTCTACAACTCACTTGACAAGTTAAGTATGTGAAATCTGTACACACCTACTTGAGGAGAAGTGTTGGCGTGAGTTGGCAAACATTATCATCTAATAAAAGAAATAAATAATCCTTGCATAATTAGCATGATTTCTTGGAAGATATTGTGTAATTTAATATTTGATAATTTAATTTATAGTCAAAAATAATGTTATAGCCAAAAACAATATATATACAAAAAATAGGTTAGTTAAAGTGTATATGTATACCCCTTCAGATGTGTAAAAAAAATCAATTGATGAAAATTATTCTCTGTTAATATATGTTTTTTTGACAAAACATCTTTCCCATAGTTACAATATCCTTTGGTGGTAGTACTACTAGCTCTTAAGGGGCATTAAGTAGCTTGAGAATCAATAGGTGGCACTTCGTTGTCTATATACAAATATGATGTTCTTTGGTCCTATTCATCTGTTGTATTGTAGATATTGCTTTAGGATTACCTTCAACATTTTATTTGTGAATAATGAATGTTAATTGGATTGGTCCTCTTCTTGTGAGAGTTCTTCTCATTATATAGAAATTTTTGAGCTCATTAGTATGTTGAAAATCAACAATCACATCAATCAATCTAGCTAAAATAGAAAAAATATAATTACAAAAAATTTACAATAATGATACATAAATCATGCCATAATTAGATGGATTAATTGTGGCTATAGATGATTATCCGGCAGATGTCCTCCCTTCAATTGATGCTAGTCTATTAAGAAGTATTAATTTGTCCACTAGAAATTGATAACACTATTGGTTAATTACTCTGATGAGAATATCAGCAATCTAAAGAGTAGTTGAAATATGAAGAGAAATGACACCCATATATGCAGGGCTTCCTGAATATAATGGTAGTCCACATCAATGTATTTTGTGCACTCATGGTAAAGCAAATTTGTTACAGTATAAATCACGCTAGTATTATTAGTATGAAGAGGAGTAGTATCAAACTGTGTAAAACCTAGTTCATTAAGTAGTCCATGTAGCCAAATGATCTCTAAGTAAGTGGCAAACATTGTGAGGTATTAAGATTCAGTAGAAGATTTGGAAATCTTTTCCTACTTCTGACTTTTCCAAGAAACCAAAGAATTGCTAAGAAACATGTGCTAACCCATGATGGATTCAAGTGTATCAGGACAATTGACCCAATCAGCATTACTATAAGCACTATGATAGAGGAGAGCCAGTAGGAAAGAGCAACCTGTGATTCGATGTCCCACAAAGATACCAAATGACTTGTCAAGCGACATCTAAGTGTAGATGATATGGGATGTGTATAAATTGATTTACTTGTTGAACAATGAAGGAGATATTCAGTTGAGTGATAGTTAAATAATTTAAACTTTCCTCCAATTGTTGAAAGATGATAGGATAAAAAAGAAGATATTCTCTTCACGATGGTATTTCACATGTACTTCCACAGGAATATCCACAAGAGAAGTATCATGAAAATCAGCCACAATTAATATGAACCTTTAATCTCAAGAAGTACATAAGAGCACCTAGATCTTTCATATGAAATGAGGCTTGAAGATGTTTCAAATTAGTAATCATTATAAAGTCCATCCTGATAATAACAATATCGTCAACATAGACGCAGAGAAAAACAATATTGTTAGATATCTTGCAAATGAACCAAGATAATTCAAATTGGCTTTGCTAAAAGGAAAATTGAAGCATGGTAGAGTGAAATTTGTCAAACCATGCTCTGGAAACCGTTTCAGCCCATAGGGAGATTACCTCAACTTACATACATCTATAGAAGGAGAAGAGAATAAGCCATAGGGTAAGGCCATGTAAATCTCCACTTTAAGATCGCCATAAAGAAAAATATTTTTGATATCTATTTGATAAAGTGACCAATTCTGTGACGTAGCAATAAAAGTCATTGTTCGCACATCTCTGGTGCAAAAGCCTTCTTATGGCAATCTAAAGAACCACAGAATAAAGCTTGACAAAATAAATCAATTTACATCTAGTTGTCTTAACATGAACGGGACAGGAAACAACATCATAAGTATAGTTTTTCTAAAGTACGCAAAGTTCTTCCATATCCTCATGCCAACACTCATGTTTGGCAGCCTTGTAATAACATGTGGCAATAGGAATAAAAGTTTGCTAAATAGTGAAGAATCCATGTCAGTTATAAGGGTGAGAGACTCTAGTAGATTGTCTCGGAATGATGCCTGAAGTTAGAGCATATGTGGAAGAAGCAGTTTGAACAGGCATGGATGTTGGGTCAGACTCAAGAAAAGGTGAAGCCGGCCTTCTTTTATATGCACAGCCAAATGGGAATCCTTTAGGTGTAGTGATGTGGTCATCCAAATCAGGAAGAGTATATCTTAGGTAGAGACTCAACATGTGTGTGAAAGTATTGTAACTTATAAATGCACATTTAACATATTAAGACGAAAGTGTGTGATGTTCATGAGTTAGTAAATGGGCAATATAGATGCAACCAAAGATATACATATCAAAGTGATTGGTTTGCTGATGGTAAAGACGATTATGTGGAGCGTCAAAGTTTAAGAGTCATGAGGGCAATCTATTAATTAAATAGATTACTATGGACAAACGTTCCACCTAGGGTCTATATGGAATGGAGGATTACAACAATAAGAGACGATGATTCTTATGTTCCGTGATGCCCATTTGTTAAAAAAAGTATTTCGATAAGAATGTTGGTTATGATACATTTATTGTGGAAAAAGGTATGGAATTCATGAAACATATTTTTTTTTCTCTAAAATATCAAGGCTTTAATGTGTGACAAAAATTGTGTTTCAACATAAAACACAAATCTTTGAAAAATGGAAAATATCACACATTTGAAACAAAGAAAGTATATCTAGATATACTTAGTATAATCATCGATGAACATTACAAAATATTTGTAAATAGTATTAGATATAACAAAAGTGATACCTCACGAATCATTGTGAATCAGATTAAAATAGTTTATAGCATGACTACCGTGAGAAAAAAATGAAAGAATCTTACTTTCATCCAATTTACATGTGGAACAATTAAAAGAAGGGTTAGATGAAAATTGATCTTTATTTCGTAACAATCAAGAGTTTACTAAATGAGAGAGAACAATAGGATTAGGATGACTGAAATGTTTGCGTCATACTTCTTCCTTATTGTTTACAGAAGTATAAGTCAATGAAATAAAATGAGAAATAGGGAAGTGAAAAGGAAATAGTCATCTGACTTTAGGCCCTTCCGTAAGTATTTTTCCCAATACCTGATTCTGCACATGATAACTATCACGAAAATATCAAAAATCACGGTTGTTATCAACTAATTGACTTATTAAAGTAAAACTAGTAGTAAAGTCAGGTGATACCAAAACGTCTTTAATCAAGAAATTAATATCTCCGATAGCATGAATAGGTAACTACCATTAGTAATCTAAATGCGAGATGGGCCATGATATGCACAAATATTACTATAAGTAGTGGGGGAACTAGTCATATGATTAGAAACTCCTAAATCAATATGCCTAGATAGTAATGTATCATTACCTTGAAGCCCTAAAGTTAAAAAGGCCGAAATGATCATATATTAAACCAATGTGGAAGTAAATGTTGGTCACCAGCTGTGGTGGGATTCCCAGTTGAGATCCCAACTGTCACTTGATAGGAATTAGCCTGATGATTCTGAGGATGAATGAGACATCCCTTGATAATATGCCCTGGGTTCTTGAAGTAATTGCGAGATTTCTTTGCATAGTGAGCAGCAAGTTGCCCATACTCCTTGCAGCTGAAGCATTGAGCTTTCTGCATGTCTCTATCCTTGCCTGTCCCATTAGCTGCATAATCGACTGCATTTAGATAGCATGCCATCTTGTTGAAAAGTAGCCTGTGTTGTAAGGTGCTGCTGCTATTGAAGTAGCTTCCCAAAACACACATCTAAAGAAGGGATGATGCGTGCTCCATGAAATCGTTGGCGAGATGATGAGGATTGAGAAGGAGAGGGGAGTCCAGTAGAGGGAAATCAGAGCGAAAGAAGGGGGCCGAGATGCAGAAAGCCGAGGTGCAGAGGGAGACGAGGTCAGGGAAAGGCAGAAGAGAGAGAGGGGAAGGGAAAACAGAGAGGGATACAGCCGCAGAGAGAAGAGACTGAGAAAAGTATGAGCATATTCCTGCATTGTAATTATGCACAGTAAACGTATATATAAGCACTAACCGAAGCATGTGGAAAAAACTAACAAAATAAAGTAACAGAAAGAAAATGATAGTGAATGAAGGGGAAATGGCATATCTGCCACTATGTGCAGTAACTAAACATAATTCCTAAATTTAGGAAACAATTGGAATGTCCGAAAGCTTCTATGTCTGCCGAAGGTCGGATGCACAGGAACCAAGGCTTCCAAGGGTGAACTCATTAGTCCCGTAACAAGGGATAGGAACATGGTTCATCAAATTCAAAGGTGTTGCCTCGAATTCAGGCCGTAACATTATCAAAAATTGGTCTTTGTTCATGAATCTCTTGAACAGTAGAGAGAGGTTCAGCGGCTACCTTAGCACTCTCACATAGTTTCGGCAGTGTTATCATAGTAATATAACTTTTTTAAGCACTCTCACAGAGTTTTTGCAGTTTTGTGCGGCTGCAAATTAAAAACAATAGCAGGATTGATAGTCTCTAAAAATCCATGTCATCACCTGAGAATCTTTTATGTTCCATTGGACTAATTTTGTAGCATCTGTAGATTGTGGGCCACTTCCATCTATATAATCGTACAATTTTTTTCTGGTAACGAATAGTTGAAATTGGAATTTCCAAATAGAATAGTTTTTACCAGTAAATTGTACCCTAAAAAAATTTGAGTTGTCAAAAGATATGATGAATTACAGTCCAACTAAAAACTTGTTACCAAAATTTCCCTCTTATTTTTTGGCTCCAAATCATGGCTTACTTAGATAAGTAAAAACCAAACACGTCTTCAAAAATGACCCAAGCACCACAAAGAACAGGTCCCACAGATCGCACAAAGTCAGACGAACAAAGCCAAACATGCCCTTATCCAGGCGCACCACAAATTACTCCAAACAGAGCACCAGAAATCAGAGTCGAACAACATGCCCAAACTCAAAGAACATATCAAAGATGAAGAAACTCACTGCCAATACACAGAATGAAGAATAGTTGAATAACAGATCGAATAGTAGAACGAAGGAACAAGGCCACAAATCGAAGAGCCCATGTTGAAGACCGCAAATTGAAGTCTACAAATCCAAAATCGAACGATATCGAACACTAATTGAGAGAAAAATAAAGGGAAATGACCTTGTTAAAATACGAGCCTCTCATGATGTTGCTTATGAAGCAACATCTTGCTGCAGTTTATACACACAGCATGGGCAGCATTTTGCTATCACGTGAATCAGCAAGTTCTGCTTCAGCAAGTTCATTATCAGTACAACAGAGGCATGTCTGTTGGTATAGCTCACATGCTCAACTTCATCAGCTCTGTTACTTCATATATATATCGCATGCATCTGCATCCATCAGTTGAATCAGAGGCATAGTTCTCTTCTGATACATCAGTTTAAATAAATCAGCAGCACTGGTAATATATCAGTTCAGGCATCAGAAACTGATGCCTCTGTCATATTACGCGCAGCTTTGTATATCAAGTGCTACTGTATCAGCAAATCAGCAAGTTACAAATTCAGTTATCACAGCATAAGCAAAGATATTGTCATATTTCCTTCTCACAGAACCAGCAACAGCAAACACAAGCTACTGTCATAAGTTTTCCATCACAGCAACAGCAGCATAAACAAGCCTCTGCTCTGTTCTGTTCTGTTAATCATCTTTAGATTAGCAGTCATTACACAATCCAAGTGATGCTACACAACAGCAAATGATTGGTTGAATTTGTTTTGCCTCAGATCAGTTATAACTGATCGGTTAATTACCAATGCACATGGATCAGTTATTAGAAGAAACACAAATTGTGTTTTTATTGTTTTAGCATTATATACAAAAGTAGCTTAAGATTTAATACATAGTTGTGTTTTCTCATGTAAAGCTAAGATTAGCCTAAGTAGAAATTAATTCAATCATTGTAATTAGTTTGCAACTACTGTATAAGTAGTTGATTTCATAGATTGTAAATCAAGTTCCTGAATTAATATAATACACAAATAGCCATAGGGCTGATTATCCAGCTTATCATTTCTATAATTTAGTTCATATGTTGCACGTCTATGCATCTGCTCTTCTAGTTTTCATTATATTCTGTAATCACAGAAGCTTCTTGTCCTGCTTTTCATTTGTCATTCATGCACCTGTGTTCTGCCACTAATACAGCAGCGTGCAAATCTGGAAATATAGAATTCATCATCATGATTTATTCTCTTCATGACAGGAATTTCATCATTTCAGATCACCTATTCTGCATGCTTCTGCACATATATTTCGGCTTTGATATCTCCAAATTCTAACAGGTATCAAAGCCAATTTCTAATACACCTCATACCTCAAACGAAAAACAAATCTAAGATCTCAAACAAACCTGAAGTTCCAGTGAACCCCAAATCACCACAGAAAATCAGCAAAATCACCTGACAAACCAAGAAATCCAAGAACTCAGAGACCTAGGAGGATCAACCGCAAGACTTCGAGGAAATCCAAAACTTAGAAGCATGGAACCCTAAATCGGCACCACCACAAGAATTAACTAGAAGAAATTCAAATTTTTTTAATATTTTGGCATTGAAATCAGGTCAATTGGATTGAATCCTCTCCTTTGTGAAAGTTCTTCTCATTGTATAAAAATTACTGAGCTCATTATAAAGCTGAAAATCAGCAATTGCATCAATCAATCTGGCTAAAATAGAAAAATTGTAATTACAAAATATTTTCAATAATAATATACAAATCATATTATAATTAGATGGACTAATTTTGGCTGGAGATGATTATCTGGCTGACAATGGATACATTGGTGTGCATGTTATAGTGATGATACAATTGACATATGGAAATGCATGATAATAAAAATTATATAGTGAAGTTCCTCAATGTAAAGTTGAAAGAGCTAATGGCACAGTTTAGTTGTTTTGTATAGGACAAAAAACCACTTTTGTTTCTAGCAGGCCATACTAGGCAATAGAAAGTGTTATATTGGATTGAAGTTTGAACTTTCTTTTAAAATGTGAGAAGTAATTTTCTTTTGGTTCTGCTTGTTGTCACATGAGTTATATCTACTTTTGTAACTTGCATTTCTTTCTACATTAACATTACATATAACTTATAGGTTGAGCTGCTTCTTGGGAAAGCATACTCAGATTGGGGTCACATTAGCGATGCTGTAGCTGTTTATGATCATTTGATTTCTGATCATCCAAATGACTTTCGAGGATTTCTAGCTAAGGTGACATTTCATCTTTTGTTTGGTTTAACATTTCAAAATCACCAGTGTTGTTACATATGATCAATTTAGTTGAGCTGTCAATTTCCAAAATGCTAATGGTGCAATGTTATAGTCAAAACCAATAAAACCATTACATACATATGTTTTCCAAGTAGTGAATCAAGTTTCTATTTTCTTTTGTTTTTTGTTGGCTGTCTGCAGCAGCTTTTTCATGTTTTAGACTATTGATCTCTTAATTTTTCTGTTATTATGCTTACATTTCTTATTCTGCAATTGTTTTCCACGAACACTATCCAGATGCCCCTTATTTTGTTTTTGGTTTCATGTTTTTATTATGTTATTATGTTCCTGTTTTACCGGTGAGGCACTGATTCAGTCCTGAGCCACTTGGCTTTTAATGGTATTTTATCTATCGATGAAAATATCGTCGATATCTAATATATCAACCAATATATATTAATATCAGACCCCCAATACCAATATTTGCATGCCAGCTTACTATTCTTAGGAAAAAAATTGATATATCTAATACTGATATGTATTGTTCAATATCGATATTGATACTAATATTTTTATCTATAATTTTATCTGCTTTCCATTTTTTTTATTTTGGGGGTTATGTGTGGGAATAGTCATATATAAAACACTAAGGAGGTATGACCTGTGTACAAATGAATTGGACTGCAAGCTTTGTGCTGAAGGACGGAATCTCTAAAACTACAAATAGCCTATAGAAAGGCCAAGTGTAAAGTCAAAAAACTTAAATTGGAACCTTCAACGTATCCATAGCTCTACAAATATATCATACACAAAAGTAAACTTTCAACAATTCCATTTTTCTCTTTCTTAACACCCCATAAAACCAGATTAATCAATCTCCTAGTTCCTGCCATCATTTTCTTCTCTACCTGTCCTTTTATCAAAAATCTTTCTTTTGTAGTGGTAAGTGGATGTCCAGCTCTAGCCTGTCAAGGTGAGTCAATGCTTTGAAGGACAACTACAGTGAATCAGTAGGTGATTGGTTGATTCCTCTTCTAGTTTACAAAGAATACACCTGTTACAGATACTAAATTGCCTCTCCTTTGAAAGTTCTACCAAAGGGATTTTTCTCCAGAATGGACCATGCAAAAAAAAAAAAATGTGAAGGTTTTTGGAACACCGAATTTCACTATTCGAGAAAGGGTTACACTGTTCTCCTGCAAGGCCATGGAGTGAATTTTCACTATGAATTTGTCTATTGTTTTTTTCGTCTGTCTAATGTAATGCATGTTAAATTAGCAGACCCCTGAATCGTATAGAGTTGTAGGTGGCTCAATAATCTTTCTTCCCACTTGACTATGCAAGGTTTAATAAAGTGCACAAATTATAATTGCAGCACTGTCATTTACACAAAAAGCTATAGGTAAAGTCGAGGATGCAGCTTTAATAGTTTAAACTGGTAGCTTAGAACCCATATCTAGACATGCCTTGAGTTGGCCAGAGTGCCTCACAGTTCACTGTAATTGCATCCGCAAGTTGATTGTTAAGCACCAATGCCATGCCTATATGTGACTGCTAGTTTGCTGACCCTGTAAGACTAAAAATCTCTGGACTTCAGCTTGTGACCTTTCTCTTCAAAGAGGTCCAAGATGCCTTCTCTGTTGAATTCTTCAGATTATTGCCCCCTTCCTTTTAACCAGCCTTAATTTTTTTTCTACATTTTACTTATAAGTTGGAGGGTTTTGTAGATGGGTTTTAATACTTTAACTTGCTCATGTAAACATTGGAACAAAAATCAAGCATC